>VFSX01000038.1:358037-368037 GCA_016618255.1 Chlamydomonas sp. UWO 241 | reverse complement strand
CAACCGCGACGCCCCCAAGGAGGCGCGCATGACTGCCGAGCTCAAGTCCGCCATCGCACGCGCCACCAACAAGCACTGGGACGGTGTCGCTCAACGCGTGCAACACGATTTTGACGACAACAACCCCCACTCCGCCCACCGCATGCTGTCCAAACTCGTCGACCGCCCCCCTTCCGCCGCCCTCCCTGCCCTCCGTGTCGGCGACCACCTGTGCTTTGGAGCTCAGGCGGTGGCAGACACGTTTGGAGAATATTTCCGTGTCCTCCACACTCCACTCCGCTCGGAAGTTGACGAAGCCACCCTCGCCTCCCACATCATCTTCACACCCACCACCCCCGCACCGCCCCTGTCTCCCTCCCCCTCCTCCCCCTCCACTACCCCCGCTCCGCCTCCGTCCCGTCCCCCCTCCCCTCCTCCCCCTCCCCGTCCCCCCACTCCCCCTCCCCCCACTCCGCCCCCTTCTCTGTCAAAGCTGGCGTCAAATAAGGCTGCCTCCTCTCCCCCCTCCTCTTCAATGTCTACATCGGCACTGTTGTTCGGTCCCTGATTGCCCAGCTCCCCAACGCTGGCATTCAAATTGGCTACGTGATCGACGGAAAACTGTACACCCCCGAGTCCCGCAAGGATCCCCCCCCTCCTTCTCTACGCCGACGACAACTCCCTGCTCCCCCCCTCCGAGGACGACCTCCGCACCATGCTCACCCTCCTTGACCGCATCTGTTCAGACCTGGCCCTTGCGATCAACTACGACAAAACCGTTGCACAATCCCTTGGCCACCCTTCTGCCCACACCGCCCCCTCCGCCCCCATCACCATCCCCTCCAACTCCTCACCTACCCCCCACCTGGTCCACTCCACCTCCAAGTTCAAATACCTGGGAAGTATTCTGTCCTCCCCCGCCGCCCCTTCTGATGACGCTCTCAACACGTCGGATTCCGACATCCTCGACTCAGAGATCTCACGCCGGATCGGAAGTGCCTGGTATGCCTTCAACCGTCTCACTCCCCGGTTCTGGAACTCCAACTCAATCTCTCCCACTACCAAGATCCACCTCTACAACGCCTTTGTGATCTCTGCCCTACTGTATGGCTGCCAGACATGGACGTTGAACAAGGCCCACATCCACCGACTTGAAGTAACCCACAACCGTTTCCTCCGCCTCATCAAGGGCATCCCTCCTCACACCACAGAGCACACCTCCACCACCACGATGCATGCCCCCCCCCCTGTACGTTCCCATTATCGACACGATCAACAAGCACAGAGCTACGTTCATCGGCTCCCTCATCTGCCGCCTCCCACCTCCCCCGTCCCCCGTCCCCTCCATCTCCACACACCCGCCCGTCCCTTCTCCCCCCCCACTCCCTCCCGACATCATATACCCCCCCACTGCCGCCCTTTTCGCGTACCGCCGACCGGACATGACTTCGCTCTATGCCGGCGGCGCCATCACATCATACCGGCTCAGCGCCGGCGACTTTTTCGCCCACTCCGTCAAGTTCCGTTCCTCCGCAAACACCCACTTTTCCAACTTCAAACGCGACATCTCCAAGCACCCCGAGTTCATGGACCTCTTGTCCAAGCGAGTCGACCCCGAGTGGATCCTCTTAGCGAGATTTCCACAACTGTGGATGTCAATCTGCCGAGACCTAGTTTAAACTCAGTCGAAGCGGAGTGACGAACACAGCCGTCAGTGTCCCGCATTTGCCCCTTTCCCCCACTGTTATTTGAATGAGGTTGTTCACCCTCTTGTTGTCGCACGGTTGGTCACCCGCCTCAAAATGGAATCTCCTCAATGATGACCAGAAACAGCCTATCTAGGTCTGCCGTGCAGAGTTCTCTGTAACGATATCTCTCTGATCTCTCTCTGTGTGTGACGCGCTGCTGGCTGAAAGTCTACACATTGAGAGCAGCCTACGCGTGCGTGTGTGTGTGTTTGTGTAAGGGGGGTTGAGGCGCTGCTGGCTGAAAGTCCACACATCGAGAGCAGCCTGCGTGTGTTTGCGTGTTTGTGTGTGTGGGCGTGTGTCTGTGACACGCTGCTGGCTGAACGTCCACACATTGAAAGCAGCCTGTGTGTGTGTGTGTGTGTGTGCATGTGATGTGCTGCTGGCTGAAAGTCCACACATTGAGAGCAGCCTGCGTGTGTGCGTGTGTGTGTGTGTGTGATGTGCTGCTGGCTGAAAGTCCACACATTGAGAGCAGCCTGCGTGCGTGTGCGTGTGTGTGCATCTGACGCGCTGCTGGCTGAAATTCCACACATTGAGAGCAGCCTGCGTGTGCGTGTGTGTGCGTGTGTGTATTTGACGCGCTGCTGGCTGAACGTTCACACATTGAAAGCAGCCTGCGTGTGTTTGTGTGTGCGTGTGTTTCTGTGTCTGTGTCGCGCTGCTGGCTGAACGTCCACACATTGAAAGCAGCCTGTGTGTGTGTGTGTGTGTGTGTGTGTGCATGTGAGGCGCTGCTGGCTGAAAGTCCACAAATCGAGAGCAGCCTGCGTGTGTTTGCGTGTACGTGTGTGTGTGTGTGTCTGTGACACGTTGCTGGCTGAACGTCCACACATTGAAAGCAGCCTGTGTGTGTGTGTATGTGTGCATGTGATGTGCTGCTGGCTGAGAGTCCACACATTGAGAGCAGCCTGCGTGTGTGTGTGTGTGTGTGTGTGATGTGCTGCTGGCTGAAGGTCCACACATTGAGAGCAGCCTGCGTGCGTGTGCGTGTGTGTGTGTGCATGTGACTCACTGCTGGGTGAAAGACCCATATTGAGGGCAGCCTGCGTGTGTGTGTGCATGTGTGTGTGTGCGTGCGTGTTTGTGTGCATTTGACGCGCTGCTGGCTGAAGTTCCACACATTGAGAGCAGCCTGCGTGTGCGTGTGTGTGCATTTGACGTGCTGCTGGCTGAAATTCCACACATTGAAAGCAGCCTGCGTGTGCGTGTGTGTGCGTGTGTGTGTGTATTTGACGTGCTGCTGGCTGAACGATCAAACATTGAAAGCAGCCTGCATGTGTTTGCGTGTGCGTGTGTGTGTGTGTGTGTCTGTGTCACGCTGCTGGCTGAACGTCCACACATTGAAAGCAGCCTGTGTGTGTGTGCGTGTGTGTGTGTATGCATGTGATGTGCTGCTGGCTGAAAGTCCACACATTGAGAGCAGCCTGCGTGTGTGTGTGTGTGTGTGTAACGTGCTGCTGGCTGAAAGTCCACTCATTGAAAGCAGCCTGCGTGTTTGCGCGTGTGTGTGTGTGCATGTGACTCGCTGCTGGGTGAAAGACCACACATTGAGGGCAGCCTGCGTGTGCGTGTGTGTGCGTGTGTGTGTGTGCATTTGACGCGCTGCTGGCTGAAAGTCCACACATTGAGCGCAGCCTGCATGTGTGTGTGTGTGTGCGTGTGTGTGTGTGTGTGTGTGTGCGCGTTCGTGTTGTGTCCAGGCTTTCCTCCATGCAGAAACGACTTGAACTTACAGTTACATTCAACAGCCTTTAATATTTCTCACCTCTGCCACCGACCCGGCCATCCGTGAGGAACCGTCCCCAGGAAGAGCGACGGTCGTCGCCGGCGTGGTCAGATCCAGCTTGCCCCAAACCCGCCAAAGGCAGGAAACGATACATATTCCACCATTTATAAATTAAATATAGGCGAGCACCGCACCTCAGCGACCGATCCTGCAATCAGTGTGGAACCGTCCCCTGGTAGAGCAACGGTCATTGCCGGCGTGGTCGGATCCAGGCTTTGCGCCCAATACAGACACGACTTGAACAAACACTTCAGTTCAACAGCCTTGATTATCTCACCCCTGCCCTGACCTCAGTCACCGACCCGGCGATCAGTGTGGAACCGTCCCCAGGTAGAGCAACGGGCGTTGCCGGGTTGGTCAGATCCAGGCTTCACCCCAAATGCAGAAACGACTTACACGAACGCTTCATTGCAACAACCTTTCAATATCTCACCTCTGCCACCGACCCGGCAATCAGTGTGGAGCCATCTCCAGGTAGAGCGACGGTTGTCGCGGGGGTGGTGAGATCCAGGTTGTACAGACGAGGTGTGAGCGTTGGGATGACTGGGGGACCGGGCGGTGGCGGGCGTGGAGGGTTGGGCGAGGGGGGAGGGGTCGGAGGCGGGGGAGGGGGGGGTCGGAGGGGGGGAGGGGGCGGGAGGGGAGGAGGGTGGGGGGGGTGGCGGGGGGGGAGGGGGGAGGAGGAGGGAGGGGGAGGGAGCGGGGGGCGAGGGGGGGAGGGGGGAGGGAGGGAGGAGGGGGAGGAGGAGGGGCAGCGGAGCGGAGGGGAGGGGCGGGAGGGGGGGAAGGAGGCATGGGCGGGGAGGGAGGGGCTGGAGGGGGGTGGGGGCGGAGGAGGCTGGAGGGTGGAGGGGAGGGAGGTGGAGGGGAGTGAGGGGGAGGGCGGGGCGGGGAGGAGGAGGCATGGGCGGAGGAGGGTGGGTGGGTGGGTGGCGGAGGGGTTGGAGGGGGCGGGGGCGGAAGGGGGGGAGGTGGAGGGGGAGCGGAGGAGAACGGTGGGGTGGGAGGGGTGGTGTGTGGGGGGGAACAGAGGAGACGGTGGGGGCGGGAGGGGGGGAGGTGGAGGGGGGAGCGGAGGAGATGGCGGGGGTGGCATGACGCCCGGCCATCCTGGCCACGCGGGCTGCCTCGGGTAGTTTGGGAACCTGGGCGGG
The DNA here is from genome assembly GCA_016618255.1 of Chlamydomonas sp. UWO 241. Taxonomy (NCBI): domain Eukaryota; kingdom Viridiplantae; phylum Chlorophyta; class Chlorophyceae; order Chlamydomonadales; family Chlamydomonadaceae; genus Chlamydomonas; species Chlamydomonas priscui. The sequence goes on along the minus strand of VFSX01000038.1, from coordinate 363,367 downwards.
GGCGGGGAGGGTGGGAGGGGGCGTAGAACGATCCTGGGCGGCGAAGGTGGAGGAGGGGTTGGTGGAGGTGGAGGGGAGACGAGCGGAGGGGGCGGGGAGGCGCCCGGAGAACGCGGCCATGCTGGCTGCCTAGGGGAAGGGGACCGGGGTGTGCGTGGGCAGGGTGGGGGCGGGGGAGTCGGGGAAGTGGGGGGAGAGGAGGGTGGGTTGAATGTGGGGAGGGGGCGGGGGTGGGGCGGTGCTCGGCCATCCCGGCCACTCGGGGTAACTCGGCCAATTTGGGATGTTAGGGTAGTCTGGGAACTGGGGCACGGAGGGCGGGAGAAGGGGGCCCGGAGAGGGAGGGGGTGGGTGGGAGAGGGGCGGGGGAGAATGGGACGATGGGTCTGGCAGTGGCGGTGGCGGTGTGGCGCCCGGCCATGCCGGCCAATCGGGGTAACTCGGCCAGCTCGGGATGTTAGGGTAGTCTGGGAATTGGGGCGTGGAGGGCAGGAGAACGGGGCCCGAGAGGGAGGGGGTGGGTGGGAGAGGGGCGGGGGGGAAGGGGACGATGGGTTGGGCAGTGGCGGCGGAGGCGTGGTGCCGGGCCACTGCGGCCACGCTTCGGGGTATCGGGGTCTGTTTGGGGGGAGGTGGAGTGGGGGAGTCCGGAGGGGTGGGGGAGGGGAGGAGGTGGGGGCGGGAATCCACCAAATGGTGCGGGGGCGGTGGCGGGCAGGGGCAGGGGCGGGGGTGGTGGGGAACGCGTGGGAGGGAGGGGTTGGACGGCCAGAAAGGGAAGTTGGGGTAGTGGGGAAGAGTGGGGTAGGAGTGTGGGTGGTGTGGGGGGAGGCGGGGAGGGGGGGGCTGCCAAGATACTGGGAAGTAGGGGGACAGTGGGCGTGTTGGACGGGGAGGGCGTGTGGGGCGTTGGGGCGCCGTCGGGGTGGGGATGTAGGGGTAGAGTGGTCTACTCGGGCGCGTCGGGCGTGTGGGTGCGGCGGGGGTGTTGGGTGGGGGGAGTGTTTAGGGGGAGGAGGAGGGGGGGGGGAGTGGGGTGTGGGGAAGAGGCGGGGGTATGGGGGACCCGGGGGGGCGGGGCGGGAGCAAAGGGTGGAGGGGACCGGAGGGAGAAGGGGGGGAGGGGGTTGTGGGGGGGCGCGGAGGGGGAGGGGGTGGGGAGAGCAGGGGTTGCGGCTCGGTTAGGGGGCGGCGGCGGGGGTGAGAAATAGGAGACCGGGGCGGGTGGGGGTGGCGATGGCGGCGAGGGCGGCGGCGGCGCTGGGGGAGAGGGTGGGGGAGAGGGTGGAGGGGGAGAGGGAGATGGCGGCGGGGGCGGAGGCGAGGAAGGAGGCGAAGGGGGCGGGGAGCGTCTTTTGGGCGGAGGGGGCGGCGGGAACCGCCACAAGCCTGACTGGCCGACGTCCACACTTCCATCCACACTTCCGTCCACACCTGGGCCCTGGGTGGCGGTTGGAGTCTGCTGCTCGGAAGTCTGCGTTGGTGGTGGCGGCGGTGGCGGCGGTGGCGGTGGCGGCGGTGGGGGTGGAGGTGGCGAGGGCTCCTGCGTAGAGTGGATTCGTTTGTGTGGGTGGGTGGGTGGGGGGTATGTGTGTGTGTGTGTGTGTGTGTGTTTGCATGTGTGTAAGTGTAAGTGTTAGTGTTAGTGTTAGTGTAAGTGTTAGTGTTAGTGTTAGTGTCAGTGTTAGTGTTAGTGTTAGTGATAGTGTGTGTGTAAGTGTAAGTGTACCGTAATCGCCCTTAGCCTTTGCGCCTAATTAATTGCCGGAGGCCTGGCGCAGAATTGGGGCGCAATTGATTAATTCATTATTAAGGGGGGGGGCGCAGAAACGCGCGTTTAAGGCGTTTATTCGGGTGTGGATGAGGTGTGGCAGAGCACCACCACCACCACCACCACACGCCGCCCCCACGCACACGCATCGACATGGCTGATGCTGATGGCTCCGTGGGGGGGGGAGGGGCACAGGCTGGTGAGGAGGAGCAAGATGCATCTTATACATATGTGTGCACGATTGCAAGCTCCAGCGAGGCAGCGTCCAGCGAGGCAGCGGGAAGCGATAGCGGCAGCGACATGAACCCTCCCAGCCCCCAGTAGGCAGCGTCCAAATCACGCCTTCTTCCCACAGCGGAGCTTGCGCCCCTTGCTGCTCTTGCAGCGGGGCAGTGTGCGCGAAGTGACCTTTCAGCGGCGCAGTCCGTCAGTTCGCCCCGATCTCCAGCACATAGACAAAGCAACGAGTCTTCGCTACCTTCCTCCTCCTCCTCAGTCCTCGGCGGCGGCGGCTGCAAAGGAAGAGTGAACATGCATGCATGGGTCATGCAACCATGCATGGCGACATGGGCATGCGGCGACATGGGCATAGTAGCCTACGCCTGCAGCAGCTAGTTGGAGGTCTTCTGGAGCTAGGGTGCAAGGGGTTAGCTGAGCTAGGGTGCGCAGCTGGGGATGCGCCGCTGCGGCCGGGCGGGCTGGCGCGAATCAGCAAAAGTAGACGAAACACATTGATCTTTCAGCAGCGCGAACTAAAGAAAAGGCAGAAAACGTTGATTTCCAGCCAGCGCGACCACAAACTTCGAGAAAACAAAAAGAAACGGCCGGCGCGAACTCAAAAACTAAAAAAAATAGATTTTCCGGGGGGCGCAAACGCGTTTTTAATAACATTATTAATTATTAAATCGGGGGGAGGGCGCAAAGGCTAAGGGCGATTACGGTTAGTGTAAGTGTTAGTGTGTGTGTGTGTGTGTGTGTTGTTTCTGAATCCCCCAATTATCACCACAAACAGCGTATCTAGGTGTGCCGTTCATAATTGCTTCATATTTGCTTCTCCATCCCTCCCTCCCTCCCTCCCTCTTCTCTCCCTCCCTCTCTCTCTCTCTCTCCCTCCCTCTCTCTCTCTCTCTCCCCCTTTTTCTCTCTCCCTCTCTGTCTCGCCCCCTTCCCCCCTGCCTGTCTCTCTGTCTTCTGTGTGCTGCCCCGCCTCCATTGCAGCAGTCCAACCTCATACACACACCCTCACCTCTGGCAAGCCACTGGTCGCCACATCCGCAGGCTTCCCATAATCCCCCCTCTGTGCAGCGTACCCAATCATGCCCCCCCCCCCCCCTAGTCTGTAACACCTCATGCACACACAACCTCACCTCTGGCAAGCCACTGGTCGCCACATCCGCAGGCGTCCCATCTTCCCCCCACTGCGCAGCGCACCCGGCGCAGCATTCGTGGTCCCCGCCTTCGCTCGTGTAGAAGCGGCAACGCGTGCTGTTTGATGTGCCGCCTGCAATGCAAGTTGTTTTTAATGATTGCGTGAGCGAGATGGAAGGGGTGGGCCGAGGAGTCCGTGGAACGGGATAGCGTCGTGGTGGGCAACCGCCTTCGTTCGTGTGGAGCCAGCAATGCGTGCTCCCGGACGTACCATCGCCTAGAGAAGGGTTTCTGAGTCATTGCTTGCTCCTTGCCAGACATGTCTCTCAGAGACCGCTGCTTGGGGTAGTCTAGCCGGCAGGAGCGGTAGTCTATCGGCCGGGAGCCGGCGGAACTCTAGTACGTAAGTGTGCTGGAGTATCGGCGGGTGTCTCAAGTAGAAGAGTAGCCTGCTTAGCTGGAAACCCCGTGTTACTTGTTGCTTGACAGTGATTCAAGGGCTGGTCCTCGGTCTGGACCAAGGATTGTCGGTGCAAGGGGAGAGCGCGGGGGTGGCCAACCGCCCACATTCGTGTAGTTGCGATGACGAGCGCTTTCAGATGTACCGTCGTCTAAACAAGGGGTTGGAGTTCTTGCTTGGTAGGGAGAGAATTGAGGGGTTTGGGTGCGAGTCAGTGAGAGCACTGGTGGCCAACTGCCCTCGCACGTGTAGTAGCGGCAGCGTGTGACGTTTGACGTGCCATTTGCTGGAAAGTGTGTATCGTGTATAGCGCTCGATAAGGGACATGTAGTGGTGATTTTTTGTTTTGAAAGGAAGTTTTTTTGTATTAAAACGGGCTGCTGGAATTGAAATAGCTGGAATCAGATGCGGCCCTTTGCTCGTGCAGTGACAACGCGCACTCTCGGCAGTGTCGTCTTGCGTGCACGGCATCTGTTGGAGAATGGTTGCACACATGTGTGTACACACATACTCACACACACAGACACACACACACACACACACACACAGACACACACACGCGCCATCAAAGGCGTCCGACAGACTGTTAAATCGACAACACACACACACACACACACACACACCAGGCCAGGCCAGGAGAATCCCAGAGTCTTGCACAAAATGGCTGATTTCCTTGCCGCCTGTTTTGAGACACGCACCGCATGAACAGCAATCATGATGGCAGATGGCATGCTAAGGGTATAATTTGGACAGCTGCCGGCCTCTTTCCTAGGGTCTACTGCGCCACCAAAGGCGTCTGACGGACTGTACAATCGACCACACATGTGTGTACACACACACACACACACATGTGCATGCATGACATCCATCATCACCAGCATAGCCAGCGTTCTCACCCGCATCACTGCAAAGCTTTGGAAGGCTCGCACACTGCTCCCCCTGAGTTGAGATGCACATAATCGAGCCACTGGCACTTGCCGCGTCCATTTGGAGATTGGAGATGCGGATTGCGGCAGTGCCAGCGCTTTGGAACCTGTGTGTGTGCGTGTGTGTAGGTATGCGCGCGTGTGTGCGTCCATTTGGAGATACTAGCAAGAGAGGCTGTCCAGGAAGAGCCCTAAGCCCTAAACCCAAACTCCAAACTCTAAACCCTAACGAGAAAAGCTGTCCAGGGAAAGCTCGCTGACGACGCCAACACTCATGTAATCCGTTGCTGAAAAACTGATGTCTCACCGCCATCTGGCCGCTTGCAATGCGATTGTTGCTGCAAACAAAAACATCAGCACGCACACACACACAGCCAAAAGGCAGCAGCTAGCTGGTTTGGGGCTAAGGACTTGATGCCACGTTTCCGAAAGAATGGCTCGCCGTCATGTTGCCGTTTGCGGTGCTGTTGGCACAGCGCCCGACTCGCTGAAGATGCAAGACTCCCACACAGTTAACGTTGTAAAGGTTGTCGACTCTGGAGTGCTCCCCCCGAGCCAATCTCTGTGTCTAGAGACAGGCCTAAGCATGTTCGACAACATCGCGGCCATGACGCCAGCAGCGGCGGCTTTCCACACGCGTGTTGTATTGCGGGCGCGATGCTTATGCGAACTCAACTTTGGTTTTGAGGGGGGGGGGTCAAATGTGTCATATACACCCCCTCTAGCCCGTCATGCCAGTACCCCTTAGCTGGGCCAAGCCTCTAGTGGCTAGCAGGGGCTGTATGTGCCCTCTAGCTGGGGGGGG
>VFSX01000038.1:343037-353037 GCA_016618255.1 Chlamydomonas sp. UWO 241 | reverse complement strand
TTGAGCAGCACGCCAGCACCAGAAACGCTAATATTGTTCCAGCACTCCGTCTCCTGCCGCTCATGACGCGAGCGCGCTGGTAAAAGCGAAGCGCGTCGGATGTTGCAAGGACAGCTGCCGCCGATCTGTGTCCTCCGTGTCAAGCCAAGCAGTGCGTCAGGTCATAAATTCAAGGCCGTCCTTAATGCCAGGATGGGCGCTCTGGTGGGGGCGGACGCCCTCTGGGAGCCTGTTGGATGGACGTGTGAGCAATCTGTCCACTCTTTGCCACCGCCGCCATATGCATCGCGTTTCAACAGGCGCGGTTGCACTTTTGTCTTCGCCCGACCGTGACACAAGGGGGGGGCTGCTGCTGGTTCTGCTGGTGCTGTGAGGGGTTGTAGCTGGTGGTTGCGTTGGTTCAAAAGTTCAAATGCCCCGTGTGCGCCCAATATTTATAGGGCCCTTCCTTCGCGACAGCGATGGTTCTTTAAACACGTGGATCATTGCCGGAGCAGCATGCAATCCGACAGGTATGCATCAACCATCCGCTCGTGGCAGGTGCGCTGTGGTACCGGCGACCTGTCACAGAGGAGAGTGCTGCGGCGCGTACCGTATTCGGCCGCTTTCGGGTGGTTGGGGGTGGGCCTTGGTCCCGTCATGGTCCGGGCTTTGAAGTCGGTTGTACCTGGGTTCTGCCTCCGGCTGCTTCAAGGCTGAGTGTGGGGCTGGCTTGCGGTGCTGCTTGTTTGGCGCCCGCCACCTCGTGTGTGGCTGCCGTGGGCTACTTTTGTAGGCTGACCTTTTTTTGTTGGCCTCGCGCCTGCATTTTCTTGTCCTGTGAGAACTCTGGAACTGATTGTGACCGCCGGCAGTAGGAGTTACCCAGTGACTTCCCCTTTACGAACTTGAATTGATTTTCTGGAGCCATTTGACTGAAAATCCTTCTCCATGGCTCCCAAATGCGGCCCCAACCGCCAAATAGGAAGTTACTTGTTTACCCAACTCGAAATTGAAACATTCGGGCCTCGGGCGATGGTGGGCACCTAAGGCGGTCAGGATGGCGCCTGAGGCGGTCAGGATGACGCCTAAGGCGGCGCCTGAGGCGATCACGTGTGTGCCTTGGGCGCCGCCTGAGGCGCCGCCTGATCCGCGCCAGTAAATGCACCGCCTGAGGCGCCGCCTCAGGCATTGGGAATGTGGTAGGGCTCGCACGCTCTCACGCTCTCACGCTCCCACGCTCTCACGCGCTCACGCTTTCACGCCAGGGTTGCACGGTACGTGAGTACGCGTACGTACGTATTTTTTGTACGTACGTACGTACGTACGTACGTACGTACGTGATGGAGCGTATATACGTACGCCTTTACTTGAAACACAAAAACGGTCATAACTCACGCTTGGATCGAACCATTCCACTTGCATTGGAAAGATTGTAACAGGGGCTATCCAGAGCTCTGCTCGTATGCAGCAGTGCACTGCAGGGGGGGGGGGGGCGGGGTTCTGCTGCAGCACCACGCGCGCGCGCTCGCAACGACGCACACAACAACGGACGTAACTCCCTGTCCTCTGCCTGGATTTTCACCATTCGACTTGCATTGGAAAGCTTGTAACATGGTCTATATGTGCGACCTCAGTATGCAGCAGGGCACTGCACTAGGGGGGGGGTGCTGCAGCACACCACGCGAGCACCGCACCACACGCGCGCGCACGGCAGCAACTCGCTGCCTGCAAGGTCCTCCCCTGCTGGAGCGCACTGCTACATATCAGCAGTGATCCGGAGGTTTCTTTCTACCAGCTTTCCAACGCAAGTGGAATGGTTCCGATCCAAGCACAGGAGCGTGAGTTATGACCGTTTTTGTGCTTCAAGTAAAAGGCGTGTAGTGCTGCGTACATGGCGATTTTCGCACGCGTAAAGCAAGCGTACGTACGTATTTCCAAAAAATACGTACGTACGTACGCTCCAGACCCGAAATACGTACGTACCGTGCAACCCTGTCTCACGCGTGTGGTAGGGCTCTCACGCTCTCACGCTCTCACGCTCTCGCGCTCTCACGCTGCGTGCAGCTGCAGCTGGTGCTGTTTTCGTGACTCACGAGACACGCAGGTGGCAGCGGTCCTGCACATCCTTTCGGGCGGCCCCGCTCAGAACACAGCTGCGAACGCCATAAGGACTCTGTGGATGCCTCCACGGTGTTATTCCAACTCTTGGTGAAGCTGGTGCGGGGGGGGGGGAGGGGGCTTTTCGGGTGACGGATTTCACGGCAGACGTGCTGACGGCAGCGATGGGTGCATCATACGCGCTGGTTGAGGATAGTGCCCAGGGCAAGTCCGCCGTCTCAGCCGCTGTCGCCACTGCTGCTCTTGTGCAGCTGCTTGGTCCTGGTTTCTCGACGGACGAGCAGGCGGCAGCAACGCGTGAGCTGCGCCACTTGGCCAACAATACCCTCGCTTCCTGACAAACCAACAGACTCGCTCTAACTGAGTGGGAGTAACCATGACAGGTGCCATCAAAGCCACAGGCCTCGAGGGGGCACCTAACCTCGTCGGCCCTCTTGGCATATAGCGCTCTCTGTGTGGGCATCAGTGAAGCGGCCATTGGGCTGCAATGACGTGGCTGCCCTGCCGCCGCACGAACGCGCGGCAGAAGCCAAAGCAGTCATGTCGATGCCACCCCAGCGCACCGCCCCTGCTCGCGCACTTGTGATCCCTCCTCGGCGCTGCTACTTTTTTTCTACAGCTTTTCCCATGGATGTGCGTTTTGACTGTGGGCAGCTCATAAACGGTCATTTTTTGCTCATATGGCAGGCGCCGGAAAGTGAGGAGGGTAACAACAAGAAGGTTTTACAATCACAGGCCGGCGGTCACAATCAGTTCCAAAGCTCCAGCAGGATCAGACAGCAGGCACAAGGCCCACCAAAAAGGTCGAGCTACAAAAGTAGCCCACAGCAGCGCCACCCACACTAGGTGGTGGGCGCCAAGCAAGCAGCACCGCAAGCCAGGCACCACACTCAGAGGGTAGCGTGGCGTGTATGGATACGCACCTGGAGGACCCTGGGGCGAGAGTTAAGGCCTAGACTCCACGTCTAGGAGAGCTCTACTAGTAGAGCCCGCAAGGCCACGCTGCTACCTGGAGGCGACGTATCTTCATCGACGCCGGGTCAAGTCTTATCCTCTTGCAAGGATGCCAATTGGCAGCGTGGCTGCAAGCTGTTGATGCCGTGCTCTACTGGGTCAGGTGCTGAGTATCCTTCGGGAGGGGGCGGAGGGGAATTCCTTTTTTTGACTCCCTGGTAGGCTGGCGCGCTGCGTGGCCTTGCGGTCTCTCCTAGTGGAGCCCCCCTAGACGTGCAGTCTAGGCCTTAACTCACGCACAATCCTCATACCGGGCACATGCGTGTCAACTGCGTGAGACTGCAGGCATGGCCAGCCATCAAGAGAGGCCCCCTGATCCTGATGGGGGAGTTCCTGGATGATGACAACGTGATGGTGGTGGAGCTTGCAGGAGAGCCTGCTGGAGACCCTGACGGAGAGCCTGCTGGAGGTGCTGCTGGAGGTGCTGCCACGTGGACCAAGGCTGGCATCACCAGCTGCTGGGAGCAGACCATGTGGATGGAGGCGGTCGCGCTCGCACAGCAGGGGCTGCTGTTCCCAAAGGAGAAGGAGACGTTTGAGGAGGAGGAGACGCCGGGCCCCCGCGACACCAACGATGCCGATGAGGAAGGCATGGAGAAGATGCTGCACGCTCTCCGTGCGGTGATCGGCGGCGACGCGACAGCGGCTGGGCCGTCCGGAGCCACTCCAACCGCAGCCACTCCACCCGCAGCGACGCGCACAGGCCAGATGGAGCAGCTGTCGGCGGCGGTGCGTGCTCTGGCAAGAGTACGTGCAGCCAACCCTCCGCTCCCTGCCCCCGGGGGCGGGCGCGGGGGCGGGCGCGGGCGCGGTGCACGCGCGTGGGACCTGGCGGACGTGGTCGAAGTGGCGGGCGGCGGGCGCGACGGTGGGCGAGCTGGTGGAGCTGCTGCTGGCGGCGCTGGGAGCAGCGTTGGTGGCGCTACTGGGGAGGAGGAAGAAGAGGAGACAGAGGAGGAGGAGGGGGAGAAGAGCAGACACACCTCGGAGGATGACGGCAGCGGAGATGAGGACAGCATGCAGGCCGCCTTTGACCGCCTCAGGGCGTCTAGGGAGCAGGAGGCACAGCAGAGGGAGGACAGGGTGGCCGCACGCGCAGCGCTGCTAGCAGCCGCAGCCGCTGGCGCAGCCGCCACAGCAGCAGCAGCACCCGTGCCAGGCGTGTAAACAAACGCGGTGACTGGCGCGTCGAACCTAGTGGAGTTTAGTGGCTTGAGATGATAGGCGCGTCCATCAAGGCAAGCCCCAACAGCAGGTTGGGCGTGAGCTGCCTGCTGATGAACGCCCTCTGTAGGGGTTTCGTGTAACGCGATCCTGCCTGGAAAAAAAGCTCTCCGATTTGTGTTTACCAAACATGTATCTGCAAGCATTAATGCGTCAGCCAGACATTACCAAACCTGGATTTATGGCACAATCACAACGCAAAATTTCAAAATTTACCAAATGGTGTTTCACCAAATCCTCTAATCAATACGGAACGGGGAACAACCATAATTGTCTAGGTCCAGTACGTGCGCGCATGTGGGGGTTAACCCTCACCCCTACCACGTAGCCCGCCAGTTTCCCACTGAAACTGAGTTGAAGGTGTCGGGCGCTAGCGCCGACGCAGGTCTTATACATCCTTACTGGTGTCGCACAGACTGTAATATCCATCATCATCACGTGTTGATGATGTCAGAGGCCCCCGCTCCCCCTGCAAGCCCCCGACCCCCACACTTCAGCCCACACATCCATGCAGCAACACAGCACACACATTGGCTGCTGATGCAGACGAAGTTTAGGGTTTAGGGTTTAGGGCGTATCGGTGGAGGGAGACGGGGAGATGGCCGACACCGATTCCGACCGCGGCAACCTAGGCCAGCCCAGCAGGGACAGTACTAGTGCTCATGTATATAGGTTGGGGCTACCAGTAGTAGACTATTGCTGTTGCTGTGGCACATGCGTTTTGATGCCATGGTGGTGCTGCGTCTGCTCATCCCCGCACAAGCACTTTTCAGCCGCAGCAGACTGTCACTAGGGGTACTGTAAACACTCACTAACACCTATGAATCTTGGCACCCAGACAGCTGGCATCTCCCCCTACCTGCCCCTGTACGCTTTCTGCACCCTGGTACTCGTTGAAAGCGCCTCCTGACTTGTGCGAAGGGCCCCACACCCAGGCCACACTCTGACGTCTCACACAAGCCAAGCCGGCAGTGCGCGCGCTTCATGCGTGGAAAACTAGGAGGAATTGCGTGGCGCATACGCAGGCGCAACATTGGTGGGGGAGACGGATAAGAGCGGGGAGCGGGAGAGGAGGGACGAGAGGAGCCGCCATGTCAAAGCCATTGCATTACGATGCCACCGGCCAGCTGCTCATCCTGTCTGTGGACGACGACCAGGTCAACCTCATGGTGATTGAACAGCTGCTGCAGCCGTGCGGCTGGAAGGTGAGCCCATGCCGTGCCCCATGCTCTCCCATGCATGTAACACGCGCTGAGCGCTCCTTCGCCCCTCCTGCACAGATCGTGTCCACCCTGGACGGCGAAGAAGCTATCGCGACACTGGATGAACCCACGTGGCCGGACCTCGTGCTCCTGGACTACACGCTGCACAACGGCGACTGCGGCGACGAGGTGGGTGGCCCTCTGCAAATGGCCCCAACGCCCAACTCCGGCCCCCCCGGTTGTGGGTTCGCTGGAGCGAGACACCGCGCATACATGCCCGCAACGATGGGGCGCAGAGAGCTGGCAAAAAGGGCCGACAATTTGCGAGTCGACTCCAGGAACTCGCGCGCCCCGCCGACCATGCGGCGTGTATACATAGATAGATCAGGCATGTGCCAGGTGGACGCCGTAACTGAGATTTGTATGAGCATGGGCTGCATGGAAGCAAAGCGTGCCAAAGCGCGCTGTGTGCGCAGCACCAGCTTTTGGATGGGCCATGCATGCATGCACCACATGCCCGGTGGCACTTTGCGGCCAGCCAATGTTTTTTCCATGCACCCATGCGCCATGCGCCCGGCCCTGCTGCCTGTGCCCGGGCCACCCAGGCGCTGGCCCATACCAATGTGTGTACCATGCAAGAGTGTGAGGTTCACATACAGGCTCTGCACGGTTGTTCATTTCACCAGCGCGCAGGGCCCAGGCATGCGGCCAAGGCAGGAGCCCCGCACGCCTCAATTATGTACATTGATACATGCCTGGTAGCCAGCCACTTTCAGTCAACGTGTCGGGCGCTCGCGACGGCACAGGTCCCACATATCATCACTGGTGTCACACAGACCGTAACATCTGTCATCATCAATCACACCGCTCCCCGCAGGTCTGCCGCAAGATGCGCACAATCTTCGGGGAGACGCCGGTGCCCATCGTCATGTGCACGGCAATGACCGCAGGCAGCAGCAAGCTCGACGACTGCAAGGACGCAGGCGCCAGCGACGTCTTGCTGAAGCCGTACGAGCGTACCGTAATTCTTTCCATGGTGGAGAGGCACTGCGGGGCAAAGGTGGGATGTTATCTCTGTCTCAGCTCTGTCGGTTGTTAGGTCTCTCTCTGTCGCTCTGTCGCTCTCGGCCTGTCCGTCGCCCCGTCGCTGTCGATATTTATGTCTCTCTCTCTCTCTCTCTCTCTCTCTCTCTATCTCTCTCTATCTTCCTCTCTTTCTGCATGCAGCGGCAACACCAGCGGCGCCCCTCCCGCGTGCTCACACCACCCTCCCCCCCGCACTCCCTCAGTTTCCTGTGAGTGAAAGCATGCCGCCCCTGCCCGTCTGTGCACCCGCAGGCAAGACAGGCACCTCCGCCCGCCCCGCCTGCCGCTGCTGCCGCCCCCGCCATCGACATCGTGACGTTTGCTACCAACTTGGGCATGGAGTACTGCGGACGAGTGAGTGCTGTGGGCACGCATGCTGAGTGCTGTGGGCACGCATGCTGAGTGATCAGCGCGCATGCGGAGTGCTGGGCACGCACGCTGGGCAGCATACGTGTGCAATTGTGCAGAAGCGGGGATATTTCGCGTATTCAGTCTCGCACAAGAACCGCTCCAATCTCCCCTCGCCACCCCGCCCCTCCGCCACGCGCAGAAACTGCAGTCCGCCGGCTTCACGGTTGAATTGCTCAGAGGGGCGGACGATGCCGCACTGCGTGCTGCCGGGATTGTGGTCAAGGGGCAGCGCGACAAGCTGCTGCAGGCAGCCGCGCAGCTCTGATTTGGCGCTCTGCTGGCTGCCGCTTTGATGGCGCGCTCCGATGGAGCGCTCTGATGGGAGTTTTCTGATGGCGCGCTTCGATGGAGCGCTCTGATGGGAGTGCTCTGATGGAGCGCTGTGATGCGGCGCTCTGATGGAGCGCTCTGATGGAGTGCTCTGATGGAGCGCTCTGATGGAGTGCTCTGATGGAGCGCTCTGATGGAGTGCTCTGATGGAGCGCTCTGATGGAGTGCTCTGATGGAGCGCTCTGATGGAGTGCTCTGATGGAGCGCTCTGATGGGGCGCCGTGGTAGAGCGTTCTGATGCCACGCGCCCACCACTCTGGGCGGCACTGCCGACTGCGGGCAGCACTGGAGGGGGCAGCACAGCTGTGATGGGGCGCTCTAATTGCCGCCGCACTGAGGGGTCACAGATTGGGCAGCGCTGCGTGTGTCTGGCGTCGCGCCCAAGGGCCAGCGTGACTAGCTGCTGGAGGCGGCCGCACACGCTGTGGTGGCGCGCTCTGCCGGCTGCCGCTATCACGGCCGTTGCTCTGATGGTGCACGCATTGGTCAGCGCTCCGGTGATGCGCTGTGTGTGCGCTTGGCATCGCCACCAAGCGGCAGCACGGCAAGCTGCTGGATGCGGCCGCGCAGCTCTAATGGCGCGCTCTGCCGGCTGCCGCTGTGATGGCCGTTGCTCTGATGGGGCACGCATTGGTCAGCGGTGTGTGTGCGCTGTGTGTGCGCCCACCAGCGCCGCGAAGGGCGCTCTGATGGGTGCCGCTCTGATGGCTCCCGTCCGATGCGTCACCAATTGGTCAGCGCTGTGTCCGGCATCGCCGCCATGGCATCGCCTCAGGCACCTCCTTGTGCGTCACCTTGACCGCCTCAGGCGCCAACCCGACCGCCTCAGGCACCAAGCCGACCGCCGCAGGCGCCCTGCCCACCACCGCCTGCCCTGCCCACCACCGCCACCCCTGCCCACCACCGCCTGATGCGCAAGCCCGACCGCCTCAGGCGTTATGACCGCCTTTACCTGCGCGCCCCAGACGTTTGTTTTGCGGTAGGGCAACGCGGCAACGAGCGCCACCCGGCGTCCTTTGCATTTGACATCGGGGCGCCAGCAATAATGAAGGGTGTGAGTGTGCGGCAGGCGCACGCAAGTGCGTGGCAGTGCAGGGGGGGGGGGCAGCGCCGCCGTGCGCTGACACAGACACTGGGCTGCGATGGGGGTGTCTTCCCCATGCGGCCCACAAACGACCACCGCTGCGACCATGCGCAATGGCGCCCACACCTGTCATGGGGCAGCCAGGCTCGCAACGCTGGGGCGAGCCGCGCATGGCGATTGGCAACGCATGCCCCAACGTTGACTGTTCCAGCGTCCACAATAAAGTCGATGGATGGCTTTCCGGCTCCGGTTCGTGTCGGTACGAGCTCGCCACCGACCCATTTGACCATCACCATAGCCGTTTTGACATTGCTACCTTGAGGCGCAAGGCAGCTACCTCTCTCCCTCGTATGTGGCAGGGGGAGGGGGGGGGAATTCAGTAGTAGTCATGACGGTTGAGCCACATGGATGGAATGCCCATTTCCTCTGAATGCCTTTTTATTTATTAAGCTTGGGGCTGGGTATCCCTCCCCCCTCTTGGGTGTGCGAGGAAGGGAAGGGGGATGGGTGACATTAAGGCCCTTGTTGACGGCACCGGGGGTGTGAATGAAACACGGGTCAGTTTGAGGTACTTTACGGTCGTCTGAAAAATGGGGGCACTTCTACTTGTATTAGCGCGCACTTACTGCACGTGCCAGTTTTGTTGGAATGGTAATGCACACGTGCATGTCATCACGTGAGTGGACGTGTCTGTCGCAGAAGACCATTGTGCGTGAGTCATGGGCGGCTCCTATATACTCCTTTACTGAGTGTGAGTTGAAGTTGAAGCTGTTGCACACAATTGTGCTCGGGTCAGTTGTAAGTGACGAGGTCTCTCTGCAGCTCTGGCTGCCCCTCTCCTCACCAATGCTTTCAGCTTCGCAACCGCGCAACGCCTCCTTGCCACGACGCCTGGCGTTGCCGACACGCAGGCACACAGTGAGAAGTCCAGCAAGCACGTGCGCGCGCAGAGAGACGTTTGCAGGCAGGCCGTGAGCCATGGGGATGCTGATTCGTGTCGTCAATTTACAGCTTACAGTGCGCACCCTCTGGGCATGGGATTGATGGAGCTGCCGTGCGAGGCTAGCTACCATTCAAAGGGAGTCCAAGTCGTGCCGTCAACCAGTGCTTACCCGACAGATTTTTAGGCGTGCACCTGGAGGTGCCCCTGGTGCAGTCAGGGTGCAGCAGCATATAACAGCAATTCGACAGCAGCTCAACAGGAACTGCGGATTCAACACCTAACAAAGTCACTGTCGTGAGGAGGCACAGAGCACAGACTACTAGTCAATAGTACAGTCAACGCGCCAAACCAACGCGGTTGCATACGCGTGCATACGCGTACGCACGCATCACAGGCGGACTTACACAACATGGTCTTGGTGCGCACTGTTTTACCCGCAGCAGCGCAGCGCCACCGCCGCCAGCCGCAGCAGCGCAGCAAAGCGTAGCGCCAGCCAGCGTAGCGCAGCGCCAGCTCAGCGCAGCGCCACAGAAGCGCAGCGCACGTGCCCGGCACGTTGTCACGCAGATTAGTGCTCCGCGATGCGTGGTTTGTCAGTTTTTTACA
>VFSX01000038.1:203037-338037 GCA_016618255.1 Chlamydomonas sp. UWO 241 | reverse complement strand
TTTCACAGGGGATAGCGGTGTCTATACCCAAGGGTTGTTCACACCCCACCTTCCCGACCTCACTCGACACCGTGTCCGACAGCTTGCTGCACACCGCCGCCCACTGGGCTCGTTGTGTTCAGTTGTGTTGGATCATGTTTGATTCGAGAACCACTGTGCTGATTGTGCTGGCTTTGAGGCCGACTTGGGTTGAGGGTAACACGGATTTAGTGTGTAGGGTGTAGGGCGACACCAAGTGTCACAGCGCACAGGGCGCAGGGTTGTCCACACGCCACCTTTACGACCTCACTCGACACCGTGTCCGACAGCTTGCTGTCTACCGACGCCCACTGGGGATATTGTGCTGGGTTGACGGCCTAGGTTCGAGGGATAAAGGGTTAAGTGTGCAGGGGTTAGGGCGACGCTTTGTGTGAGAGTGCAGAGTCGTTCACACCCCACCCTTCCGACCTCACTTGGCACCGTGTCCGACAGCTTGCTATCTACCGACGCCCACTGGGATGATTTTGTTGGGTTGGAGGCCTAGGTTCGAGGGATAAAGGGTTCAGTGTGTAGGGGGTAGGGCGACACTTTGTGTGAGAGTGCAGAGTCATTCACACCCCACCCTTCCGACCTCACTTGGCACCGTGTCCGACAGCTTGCTGTCTACCGACGCCCACTGGGCTTGTTTTGTTGGGTTGGAGGCCTAGGTTCGAGGGATATAGGGTTCAGTGTGTAGGGGGTAGGGCGACACTTTGTGTGAGAGTGCAGCTGTTTTTTGCCCCCGCTATCCCTTTTTCACAGGGGATAGCGGTGTCTATACCCAAGGGTTGTTCACACCCCACCTTCCCGACCTCGCTCGAGACCGTGTCCGACAGCTTGCTGTCTACCGACGTTCACTGGGCATATTTTGTTGGGTTGGAGGCCTAGGTTTGAGGGATATAGGGTTCAGTGTGTAGGGGGTAGGGCGACACTTTGTGTGAGAGTGCAGCTGTTTTTTGCCCCCGCTATCCCTTTTTCACAGGGGATAGCGGTGTCTATACCCAAGGGTTGTTCACACCCCACCTTCCCGACCTCGCTCGAGACCGTGTCCGACAGCTTGCTGTCTACCGACGTTCACTGGGCATATTTTGTTGGGTTGGAGGCCTAGGTTTGAGGGTTAAAAGGTTAAGTGTGTAGGGGGTAGGGCGACACTTTGTGTGAGAGTGCAGGGTCGTTTGAACCCCACCTTTCCGACCTCGCCGGCTGGTGGCTACCGCCCCTCACATGTAATTGTTAGGGCCAGAACTGGACTTGGGTCTAGGCGGTGGTACTAGGACTAGAGGTAGTCTTTGCTGGAAAGCCGATGTAACTGTGACTGTAAGTGTTTGACCTCACTCGACACCGTGTCCGACAGCTTGCTGTCTACCGACGCCCACTGGGCTTATTTTGTTGGGTTGGAGGCCTAGGTTCGAGGGATACAGGGTTCAGTGTGTAGGGGGTAGGGGGTAGGGCGACACTTTGTGTGAGAGTGCAGCTGTTTTTTGCCCCCGCTATCCCTTTTTCACAGGAGATAGCGGTGTCTATACCCAAGGGTTGTTCACACCCCACCTTCCCGACTTCACTCGAGACCGTGTCCGACAGCTTGCTGCAGACCGACGCCACGAACCCAATCTGCCACAGGTCGTAGCTTCCGCTCAACACCCCGTAGCTTCCAGTCAGCAGCGCCCCCCATGCGCACATAACGGCAGCGAGGCCTGATCCCCACACGCTTGCCTGTGGAGATGGTGGCGGGGGTGGTTGTGGAGGTTGGTTGCGGGTAGTTGTTGGTTACCCTGCTGCGTCAGCAACAGACCCCCCCACCACCACCCCCCACACACACGAGCAGAGCACAGCAGCCAGGCCAGAGCCCCACACGCTCGCCTGCGGAGGTGATTGTGGGGGTGGTGGTTGTGGCAGGTGCTGAGTTAGTAACCCTGCTGTGTCAGCAACAGATCCTCCCATGCGCACAGCACAAGAAGCCAGGCCCCATCCCCGCACGCTTGCCTGTGGTGCGGAAGCGGCGAGGCGGTTGTGGGGCAGTTGTGGGGCAGTTGCGAGGCAGCTCTGGGGCAGGTGCAAGGCAGGTGTGGGGAAGCTGTCAGGAAGGTGTGGGGCAGCTGCGGCGTAGCTTCAGCTTCGTGCCAATCCCCTTCAGCGATGAATGAGGCCCCAGGCAGGTCGTAATTCGAGCGACTGCTGACTCACCGGCCCCCTCTGCCCCGACCGCGCCTCCGCGATGCCCTCCGCCCTGCGTCTGCTTCAGCTTCAGCTTAAGGCCAAACCCCTTCAGCATTGATTGAGGCCCCAGGCATGATTTGAGTGACCGCTGACTCACCGCCCCCCTATGCCCCGACCACCCCTCCGCGATCTCTTCGGGCTGCTCCTGCTTCTCCTTCACCTGCTTGCCAATGCTGTTCCTGTGACAAGCTAAGAAGCAGAGCCAGCAAATATTTGAGGCCCCAGACATGTCATGATTTGAGTGACCGCTGACTCACCGGCCCCCTCTGCCCCGACCGCGCCTCCGCGATGCCCTCCGCCTGCTTCTGCTTCAGCTTCAGCTTCGTGACCGCGGTTCCGAGTGCAAAGTACAGGCACATCAGCAGGTGGCCGCCCCAGCCGAAGGCGGCATACACGCTTGTGCCCTGAATGTGAGACAGTGCAGCGGAGGCAGGGTGAAGATGGCTTATATTTGCGAGAGAGAGCTTGACTGCCCGAAACTGAATGCCCGAGAGTGCGGGACAGCGTACAAAGGAGGGACACATCAGCAGGTGGCCGCCCCAGCCAAAGGCGGCATACATGCTCGTGCCCTTGAAGGGCAGAGGGGGTTTGTTGGGGGGTGGGGTGGGGTGAGACTTGGAGAGGGAAAGAAACTTGGTGGACAAGGAGTGTGGGACCATCAGTCATGAGCGCTCGTGCCATGGAGCGGCAGAGGAGAGGTGGCGATGGGTGAAAAAGAGTGCGCGAGAGAGGGAGAGAATGAGTGGAGGAGAGAGAGAGAGAGAGAGAATGAGAGAGAGAATGAGAGAGAGAAAGAGAGAGAGAGAGAGAATGAGAGAGAGAGGGAGAGGGAGAGAGACGGAGAGAGAGGGAGAGAGACGCAGACACAAACCGAGGCACAGCGATGAGAGAGAGGGACAGATATAGAGAGAAACAGAGAGGAAAGAGAGAAGGATTCAACGAGCGAGACAGAGAGAGGCAGCGACCGAGAGTATTGAGAACGGTGCAGTACTGCACATCACCCACCAGCACCCACGCGTGCGCGACGCCAGCCACCGTGAGCCCCTTTCGCAGCACTCCGTACCCCAGTGCAAACACCGCGCTGTTGACACCGGTGCCATAGAGCAGGCCTGGGTGGGCGACCGTTGCAGCAGCGGCGTACGCCTGTAAGGCAGGGTTGCACAGTATGGTCGTGGTGGTGGCCACTGGTGGCCGCAGTGGCGCATGCCTCATCATGAGGGCATGCGCTTGTTTGTGAGCACGTGCAGGCGGGTTGGTGGTGGTTGTCAAGGGCTTCTTGCCGCAGCCGCACCCGGCAGGGTCGGCGGGCTGAGTGGTTGCGTGCACATGACGCGCTGTCAGAGTGTAGCAGCGCATCGTGCATGGGCCGCCCGCACCTGCACCTCTGCTCCAAGGCCGGCACGAACGGCGAGCCGCTGTCGTCCAGCTGCTGGCCTGCTGGCAGGGCACGCGCGCGTGTGCATGGGAGCGACACCCATGCAAAACCCATGCATGGGGCGCAGCGCGCGCGCGCACGTCGCTGTCCCCGCACAAGCCCGCATACCGACACAACGCAGAGGGATTCAGAAGTCGGCGCGCACTGGTTGAACGCGGCCGTGCCCACACGCGGCGTGTGGGGGTGGTGGGGTCCATCCTCCAGGGCTCTCCACCTGTACCGGCACCACCAGTACTCTGTACGCATCCCTTCTCAAGGAGGAGCTCTTCTGCTTTACACGTGGCGCACAAAGGGTCCCACAACAATCCTCGACTGGCATTAGGTGCGCGGCCCTCACCGCGCAACCACCTGGAGCTCCCCCTCCCCAACACCACCACCATGCAACTGCCGCATACACGGATGCACCGCCGTGTTCAAGACTTGTCCTAGACCTTGTGAGGCAGTGGGGCGTGGATCACCCATGCAAGCCATGCGCATGTCACCTCCTGATGCGCATGCGTGCGTGCATGCGCAGGGTGCAGACGCCGTCCGGCATCTGGCCAGGAGATCAGCTTGGAGCACTGAGCGCTGGCTCGTCTGTGAGGGGAGGCTGCCGGGTAAGCTCGGCAAGGTGGGGTCGACCCTATGGGGAGCTGCATGTGCATGGGCCCGCCGTCCAACGTCTCATTTGCACGTACCCGATGCACGGGCCGCTCCATTGCACCCCATGCATAGGGTGCATGCACACACACACACACACACACACACACACACTTACTCCACCACCTCCTAGGCCACCGCCACCATGCATCCTGGAGGTCCCTCCCTCCCGACCCGTGGGCCCAAGCAGGCAACCAGGGGGCCCAAGCCGGCACCCCCAGCATCCAAGAAGGCGCACTACCCGAGCTGCACCATCGAGGAGCTGAGCGACAGCAGTGACAGCGAGGTGGAGCGGGAGGCGGCACGGATCCTGGCCGGGGCGAGGTGCCAGGCCAAGGCAGCGGCAGAGGCGGCGGTTGCTGCAGAGGCGAGTGCGAAAGCAGCGGCCCAGGCAGCGGCGGAGAAGGCAGCAGCCGAGGCGCAGGTCGCCGCATCGGCCAAAGCAAAGGCAACTGCAGAGGCGAGCGCCAAAGCAGCGGGGCAGGCAGCGGCGGAGAAGGCAGCAGCCGAGGCGCAGGTAGCCGCAGCCGCCAAAGCAGCGGAGACTTCAGCAAAGGCAGCGGCCAAGACGGAAGCGGCAGCAGCAGAGGCAGCGGCAGCGGCAGACGCCAAAGACAAGGCGGAGAAGAGCGCCAAGGCAGAGGCAGCGGCTGAGGCAGAAACGGCTGCTGTTACGCAGGCGGCCGCTGCTGCTGCTGTTGCTGCTGCCGCCGCTGGCCAGGCAGAGCGCGTGGCGAAGGCTGCGGAGGCTGCTGCTACTGGTGATACTCCCGGCGCTGGTGGTGTCTCCGAGCGAGCGGCACACGCAGCGGCTGCCACAGGCGGCGCAGCCAGCTCGGGCCGCGCTGCTGCGGGCGTGCCGGCTGGCTCACCGCCGACTGACCGCCGATGCAGCGACAGGCAGCCGATTGGCGTCGTTTATGATGACGACGACAACGACGACGACGAAGCAGTCGCGGGTAGCTTCGGCCAGGGCAGCGCAGCTCCCGACGGCGCGGGCAGCTTCCGCCCGGCGCAGCGCAGCTCCCGACAGAGCGGCAACAGCTCCGACGGCGCGTACGAGCTCGTGGGTGGCGTGGGTGGTGTGAACGGGAGTGTCGGCGGCAGCTCTGATGGGGCGTACGAGTTTGTGGGTGGCGCGCCGCACGCGGCGGTGGAGGAGCCGCCGCATGGCGCTGTCGTGGGCCCCACCAGCCAGCCGGCCGCCGGCCTCACCACAGCTGCCACGACACCCGCCGCCGCCGCTGCCACAGGTGCTGGGTCGGCTGCCGCAGCGGAGAAGGCAGCAGCCGTGCAGGCGGCGGCTGAGGCGGAGGTGGCGTCTGCTGCCACTGCTGCTTATGGCGCTGCAGCGATCCCCGGCGGTACCGCCGCCGCTGCTGGTGCCGCGGTGTGGGAGGGCGGAGGCTGGGTGGGTGTAGGAGCGCGGGGCAGCGACGGCAACTGCTCCGATGTGGACGGCTCTGACGAGTTCCACAGCGTGCACAGTGGCGATGGCGACATGTTTGACAGAGAGGAGGAGGAGGAGGTCGAGTTTTCTGACGCGCACGAGGAGGAGTCGGCGGGTGTGGACGGAGGTTTAGATGGAGGTGTGGACGTTGCCCACACCACGCGCACCTGCTTCGCGACGGGCGGTGCACCGATGGGCACCGTGGCAGGCGGTGGTGATGCGAGTGATGGCGGCGCTGCTGCTGCTGGAGCTGCTGCTGGCGCTGCTGCTGCTGGCGCTGCTGCTGCTCCTGCTGCTGCGGCGGGCACGCGCGCTGCTGCAGCGGAGTCTTCCGGCACCAGCGGCTTGCATGCGCGCAGCAGTGTGGACCGAGGTGTGGACCGAGGTGCGGACCGAGGTGTGGACCGAGGTGTGGACCAAGGTGAGCGCACCGCGCCAGCAGCCGCCGCCGCTGGCAGCCTTGCTGCTGAGCGAGCGGACGGGGCGGGGCGCGCGGCAGCGAGTTATGTGGCCCCCGCGATGGTTGGGGCAAGCAGCGGCGAAGGCGGTGAGAGCAGCGGTGGTTCAGCTGTCACGCCAGAGCAGCAGGGCGGGGGCGGTGCAGCGGCCACGTCCGAGCAGGATGGCGAGGGAGCGGAGGGGGCAGGGCTGGCAGCGGAGGGGGGGGAGGGGGCAGCGGAGGCAGCGGAGGTGGAGGCGGAGGAGGCTGGGCTGGCAGCAGGGGCAGTAGAGGTGGACGCAGCGGAGGCTGAGCTGGCAGCGGTGGCGGGGCTGGCAGCTGGGGCAGCGGAAGCGGGTCTGGCAGCGGAGGCGGGTGAGCGGGCTGGCACAGACGCGGGCAGCGGTGGTCAGGGTGGCGAGGGCGCTGACGGCGAGGAGGGCGAGGGCGGGGCAGCTGCCACGCCAGAGCAGGAGGCCGCGATGCTTGCAGCTGCAGAGGCGCTGAAGCTGGAGGGCAACGCGGCGTACGGGGAGGGGCGCTACGAGGTGGGTGTGGACGGGACGTGTGGACGCAAGTGTGGATTCAAGTGTGGACAGTGTAGAGCCCAGTGTGGTGGTGCAGGTAGTGTGCTGGGGGGGCGGGGGGGGCTGAAGCTGGAGGGCAACGCGGCGTACGGGGAGGACAGTACGAGGTGGGTGTCGACGGGACGTGCGGGTGTGAAGATTTGTGTGGCAAGTGTGGATTCATGTGTGGTGGCGCTGAGGCACACTGTTGCTGGAGGGCGACACGGCGTTTGGGGGGTTGTGCAAGGTGGGCCATGGCAGCACGCCATGCATACACACGCACACGCACACATGCACACGCACACACACACACACACACGCACACACGCACACAGGACGCAGCTGCCAAGTACTCCAACGCGATTGAGGCAGCACCGCCAGAGCACCGCGACACAGCTGTCTTCTGGGCCAATCTGGCGGCAGCTGAGCTGAAGCTGCCTGGGAGGGCGGCGCAGGCGGCGCAGGTGTGTGTGTGGGTGGGTGGGTGGATGTGGGTGTGGGTGTGTGGATGAGGGTGTAAGCACATGCGCGTGTGCGTGTGTAAGTGCGTGTTCAGGTGGCAACCTCCCCCACAACTTCTCCAAACGCCACACTTCCACACATTCCCCACACCGCAGGCGTGCACCGAGGCGATCCACCTAGATGACTCGTACAGCAAGGTCTGGACTGGGGTGTGTACTGGGTGTGGAAAGTGTGTGGAATGGGTGTGCGCTGAGGCGACCGACCTCGGCAGCGACAAAGGTGTGGAGTGGGGAAACACACAGGCAAACACGCACACTCACACGCACACGCACGCACACGCACACGCGCACACAGGCGTACATGCGCCGCTGCTGCGCACTAGAGCAGATGGACGACCTCGACCACGCCCTTCAGGACGCACGCAAGGTGTGGGGGGCGTGGGGGGGGGGCGTGGGAGAGGTGTGGAACAGGTGGCCCTCCCTTACCCTCTCGCTCTCTTAAATGACTCTCGCTCTCCCGCTCGCTCTCTCGCTCTAGCTCCACTTCCCTCACTCTCTGTATGACGCCGATGGTCTCTGCCCGCCGCAGGTCCTCGAGCTTGACCCAGGCAGTGTTTGGGCGCAGAAGGCGCTTTCCCGGATTGAGCCGGTGGTCGCTGAGAGGCACGAGAAGCTCAAGGACGAGATGCTGGGCAAGCTCAAGGTGCGTGAACCAGTACACCATGGGCGCGTAGGAGCTGCTGCTAGGCATGCACGTTGGAGCTCGTAGGCATGCCCGAGCCTCGACAACTTCCCAAGAGCTTGCAACTGTTGTTTCATGCCTGGCGCTGACTCACCGCGCCCGCCCTGACCCAGGACCTGGGCAACAGCGTGCTCGGGCGCTTCGGCATGAGCCTCGACAACTTCAAGGCCGAGAAAGACCCCGCCACAGGCAGCTACTCTCTGAAGTTCGAGCAGTGAAGCGCGGGGAGAGGGAGCATGTGTGGGGCGGTGGGCAAGGCGCACGCGATGTGGCGGCAACGTCAAGGCCGTGAGGGGTCCCGCCATGGACAGCACTCCGTACAGAATGCCCAGTGGGAAGATGCAGGGGTGACGCAGAGTGTGTGTGGCAGCTTTGGAGCGGTGGGCGAGCTCGAGGTGCACGCGACGTGGTGGCAATGTCAAGGCCGAGACGGAACCCGCCACGTTCAACGCTCCGTACAGTTTGAGCAGTGGGAAGACGCTGGCGTGGCGCAGAGTGTGTATGGCAGGAATGGAGCGGTTGGCGAGCTCGAGGTGCACTCGACGTGGCGGCAATGTCAAGGCCGAGAGGGAACCCGCTACAGACAGCGCTCCGTACAGTTAGAGCAGTGGGAAGATGCAGATGTGGCGCAGAGTGTGTGTGGCAGGTGCGGAGCGGTGGGCGAGGCGGCCGCGGCGGCTGGATACAGGTGTGTACGTGTACGCGCCCGGAGGACCCTGGGGCGTGAGCTAAGGCCTAGACTACCAGTCTAGGGGGGCTCTATTAGGAGAGCCCGTAGGCAGCCTCAGGCCTGGGCGCAGCAGAAGCAGGAATGCCAATGCCATGGCGCTTCCCAGCAGTTTGACATGATGGCACAAGAGGTGCGAGAGGAGTCCCCGATCGGTGTTACGTAGTAAGTACTGCTTGCTAGATGGCATTCCCTCTGGGGGTGTTTTTGAAGGGGAGGTGGCGCCACACGCGTGCGGTGGCGGGTGCGGTGTGGTCGCTGAGTAGAGTGCTGCGGCGGGTGTGCTACTAGCCCCGCTTCCAGTGGTCTGGGGGAGGGCTTTTTGGTCCCTTCATGGTTTTATACCTTGGGTCCGCCCTCTGGCCATTTGAGGGGCTGGGTGTGCAGCCTGCACAGTGGTGCTGCTTGCTTGGCGCCCGCCCCTAAGTGTGGATGGCGTTACCGTGGGCTACTCGTAGCTTGACCTTTTGTGGGCCTTGAGCCTTGTTTCTCTAAGTCCCACTGGAGCTTTGGAACCGTACGTGTGACCGCCAGAAGTGGATTGTAACCAAACATCATCATAAGTACCGTAAGGAATTATCTTGGTGCGGCTGTGTACTATGCATATGGGGAGGAGCTAGCTAGAAGCAGGTGTCGTCGCTTTCTCATGTCGCCATCGTCTCCATCGCCGCTAGCGCAGTGATGTTGCAGCACATTGTCGCTACGCAGCGCCCCTTGCTGCACGTGCAGCGGGGCAGTGTGCGCGACACGGCGCATGTGACGGGCAAGGTCGCATCACTCTTATCTCTTGGTCGGCCAGCAAGCGCCCTCACTACGCTTGCTGCGCTGGTCTTCGAAGCGAGCATCGCAGCACAGCATCATCGCAGACAGTCACCAGCGCGATTCACAAGCACGCACGCATGCAGCGCGCGCATGCATGCCGCGTGCAGTGGTGAGCGCGATGGGCACATGGGCACGCGTGCAGTGGTGACAGCGGCTGCCTAACGCATGCGGCATACGTGTGTGTGCATACATGCACGCGGTGAGGCAACACATGCCCACATGCAGTGCTAGCTAGAGGCAGCGTGTGCGTGTGTGCGTGTATGCGGGTGCGCGTCCCAGCCAGCCAGCGCTGCCGGCAGATTGCGCAGCTTGGCAGCGTGTGCGTGTGTGTGCGGGTGCGTGTGCGCGCGGGCGCAGGTGTGTGCGTGTGCACGTGTGTGCGTGCGTGCGCCCCGGGACCCGCGCTGCACACAGCCCATTATCTTGCGGGAGGAACACGCGCGTCCGCTGAGGCACAGCGCTGTGCCCGCACCCCCCCCCTTCCCATGCCTTTGTGTGTGCACATGGGCTTGCATTAGAACTCCGCATGTGCTGCCGGTAGGCAGTTTGGGGGCGGCAGCTAAGCGGTGTGCGTGCATTCCTGCGTGCGCCTAACCCAGACAGGCAGCGGGCATCAGGCAGCAGGCAACAAACCGATCGGGACGCGACGCAGGAGCCCTTGCATATAATCTATAGAGCGATGTACGAGGTGGCGGCCGGTGTCATGCTGATGCCTTTGCACTGCGATGTCTGGCTGGCGCGCGTGCCATCGCGCGGTGCGTGGCCATGCGGGCTCTCATGGTGGAGCCGCTCCTTGACGTTCTAGTCTACTAGGCCTTCATTCACGCCCTGGGGTGCTACCGGGCCCACGCCTACCGGGCGCACGCCTAAATACCTGTAAAACCTGCGCCGCGACTCAGCATCCCCAGGGCTCACGTCATGCCTGCAGACGAGTCTCTCGCAAGCATTTTCTGGACTTCACGTGCTTGCTGACCTTCACACTGTGTGCCTGGCCCGCGGTGATCGTGGAGCACTAATCTGCGTCACAGCGTCACGGGGGCGCGCGCTGCGCTTTGGTGTACCTGGCCTGCTTGGGGTTTACATGACCATGTGTCATTTCGCATGTGTGATGGGCTCGCGTGCATACCTGGTTTGGCGTGTGGCCTGTAGTGGTGTGCTTTGCCTCCCCGCTTAGGCTGCCGCGTCAGTAACTTTGCCAGGTGAGGAATCCTCAGTTCCTGTTGATTTGCTGTTGAATTGCTGTTGAATGCTGTTGAATCAATGATGAAAAGTTTCAACGGGGGGTTGTCCCAGGGTAGTCCCTGGGTTGTCAATTTTTTTTCAGAACATGCACCAAGTGCATTGCTGAACACTGCCCTGCATTCCTGTCGAAAGTGTTTCACGGGAGCGCCTAGACCCAGCCTAGACCCCAAGTAAAAAACACACGACCCGCCAGCGAGGCCATGACAAACAGCCCCCCCAGCACAGTCACCCACTGTGGAGAACCGCAAAGAACTACTTCCCACACGGTTTTGAGATTGCTTGGAATTTCTACTTTGATATGTATCCCACACAAATAGAAACCCTAAATGTAACACACCGGTGCATCAACGATCTAACCTGCCCGACGCCCAGCTTCCGGAAATTTCAGCTCTCTGAGCCTGCGCTTGGTCCCGGGGGTACAGTCGAATGCCACCTCGTCGTCAGCTTCTACAGCGTCCCGTACGATGAGAAGGCCCCGCGGCGTCCGTGACGCTCATGACGAACGCTGAGCGCTTCACGGACGACGAGACAGGGGAGACAATCGTTCCGTTCACTGCCGTATCTGCAGGGTGGGGCCCGTAACTGGAACTCCCGTAACTCAACCCCGGCCGTAACTGTTACGGGAGATACTGGAGAGTCGTGCACAGAACCCAGTAACATGACCCGTAACTCAGAAAAGTGTGAAGCGCTGCTGAAATAATGTGAAACGCTGCTGAAAGTGCGAATCGGCGCCCTCCAGGCCCCCACAGCGCCCGAAGATAACCACAGCGTGCCTGCATCAGGCCGATTTGCACTCTGGAAGGGCCAGGGAGGGTCAAGGGAGGAGATCAGGCTTTTTTCTTCAGCCCCTTCACCTACGGTCGACCAGCCGTCGCGTTGACTGGCACTCACAGACGATCGAGTTACTGGAGTTACGGGGAGTTACTGGCGGTTACTGGGAAGGGGTGCCTGAGTTACTGGTTACGGGAATGGGGGTGTGGGGTTACCGGGTTACGGGCCGTATCTGTGAACATGCCAGATCTGCCGGCGTTGCCGTCTCTCACGCCAGGCCGCCGCCGCTTCTACTTCAAAACATGGTCAGAGAACAAAGGCATGCTCGAGCAGCTGGAAAAGAAGGGTGAGGATGGCCCATGCGGCTTCAGTAGTGCACATGCATGCATGCGGGCAACCCCCAGGCATGAGGGCGAGGGCACCCGCAGCCGCAGAGACCGTACAGCATGTGCAGAGATTCACTTTCATCAGCTCAGCGTGTGCCAGCGCACGCGCCCTGGGGGTTTCAGAAATCATTATACACCCATCGGCCGCTGCCTGTAACTCGGATACCGTATATATTGCTTGCCTTTGCGGGGGGGGGGGATTGAAACCATAATTGTTTTATTCGATTGCTGGGGTAATTTTCCGTCGATTTTAGTCGTTTTGACGCCCCACATCGCGATTTTCGAGGACTTCTATTATTTCCTCGGCTTCGCGGGCGGGCTGAAAGCGATATTTCTTCACAAAGGCATACAGCATGTGCGGTCATACAGCAGTGACTCTTACACTGCTGCTTCTGAGGTCACAATCAACTTCTGGCGGACGCAACACTTGATCCAAAACAGTGGTGACATAAAGGAAACCAAGAATGTCCTGTTTGCACC
Organism: Chlamydomonas sp. UWO 241; assembly: GCA_016618255.1. Taxonomy (NCBI): domain Eukaryota; kingdom Viridiplantae; phylum Chlorophyta; class Chlorophyceae; order Chlamydomonadales; family Chlamydomonadaceae; genus Chlamydomonas; species Chlamydomonas priscui. The sequence continues at coordinate 325,642 of VFSX01000038.1, read as the reverse complement.
CGCAACAAAAAAGGGAACATGCCGAATTGCCCCCGCAAACCCTTTTTAGCGGGAAAGTGTGAAAATCGTCGAATTTCACACTTTTTGAGCGAGATTCCCGTGATTCGCCAAAATTTCTCGGTTTGCCCCCGCCGCGGCGGCGCATGACACCACTGATCCCTCAGCTCCAACACGATTTCTCCGCGGTGTCCCCACATGCCAGTAACACAAGCAATGCCTTACGAGCCCCGTCCGCTGCACGCTGTGCACATGCGCACGCAGGCGTCATGCGGGTGCCCGCCAGAGTGGCTGTACGCGCTGTGCACATGTGCATGCAGGCGTCAAAACCCTAAACCCTAAACTCTAAACCCTAAAACCCAAAGCCCTAAACCTTAAACCCGCAAACCCTAAACCCTAAACTACGCAGGCGTCATCCGTATGCCCGGCAGGGTGGCGTCGCCATGTGCACGCCGGCGTCAAAACCCTGAAACCTAAACTCCAAACCCTAAAACCCAAAGCCCTAAACCCTAAAACCTAAAACCTAAACCACACAGGCGTCATCGGGGTCACCGACATGATGGCGCTGCCAGGCGTCACAACCCTAAACCCTAAACCCTAAACCCCAAAGCCCTAAACCCGAAAAACGAACTACAACCTCAAGCACGCAGGCGTCATCCGGGTCCCCGACAGGGTGGCTGTGCGTGCTGTGCTCATGTGCACGCGGGCGTCAAACCCTAAACCCTAAACCCTAAACCCCTAAACCCCAAACCAGAAGCCCCAACCCCCCAAACCCTCAACCCTAAACCACGCAGGCGCCATCGGCGTGCCCGACAGGGCGGCGCGACCATGTGCACGCAGACGTCAAAACCCAACAACCTAAACCCCCAAACCTGAAGCCCTAAACCCCAAACCCTCAACCCTAAACCACGCAGGCGCCATCCGTGTGCCCGACACAGTGGCGTTGCCATGTGCACACAGGCGTCAAAACCCAACAACCTAAACCCTCAAACCCGAAGGCCTAAACCTTGAACCAGCAAACCCTAAAACCGTAGCCACGCAGGCGCCACCCGTGTGCCCGACAGGGCGGCTGTGCGCCTGTGCACGCAGGCGTAAAACCCTTAACCCTAAACCCTAAGCCCTAAAACCCGAAGCCCTCACCCTTTAAACCCTAAACCCTAAACCACGCAGGCGCCCTCCATGTGCCCGACAGGGCGGCTGTGCGCCTGTGCACGCAGGCGTAAAAACCCTAAACCCTAAACCCTAAGCCCTAAAACCCGAAGCCCTCACCCCTCAAACCCTGAACCCCAAACCACGCAGGCGCCATCCGGTGCCCGACAGGGTGACTGTGTGCGCAGAGCACACGCGCACGCGGGCGTCAAAACCCTAAAACCCTGCACCCTAAAACTTGAAGTCCTACCCCCCCCCCCCCTCCAGCCCTGAAATTTAAAGCACGCAGGCGCCATCCGGGTCCCCGATCAGGTGGCGTTACAATGTGCACGCAGGCGTCAAAGCTTCAAACCCTAAGCTCCAAAATCCAAAAAACGAAGCCCTTAACCCCCCATACCCCAAACCCGCAGGCGTCATCAGGGTGCCCGACAGGGTGGCTGGCTCGCACGTGATCAACCAGTGGGGCTCCAAGGTGGGCTCAGTAGGTAGGATGTCGGGTTTAGGGGTTTGGGGGCTCCGGGGTTTAGGGTTTAGGGTTAAGGGTTTGAATTTAGGGTTTAGGGTTTAGGGTTACGGGTTTTGACGCCTGCGTGCACATGATGGCGATGCTGCGTTTGCAATCCAATTCTGGCGGGGTCCTGAAGACCTGTGGACCAGTGATTCCGCTAAGGATCTTGGGGGAATGATGGCTCAACCCGGGCCTCAAGGCTCACTCCCCAATCTCAACCCGAGGCGATTTTTCGCGAAAGGGGTGTGAAACGTCAATTTTCACACTTTTCGGAAAGAAGGAAAGTATAAATTAGCGCAATCTCAACCCGACGCGCCAGCCCAAATCGGCCAATCTCAACCCGAAAGTGCAAGTTTTGGGTGTGCGTGTTGGCTACCGGAAACACTGCTGTGGACAGTATACAGGGGAGGAGTGGTGGTGGTGGTGGTGGTGGTGGTGGTGTGTGTGTGTGGTGTGGGTGGTGGTGGTGGTGGTGGTGGTCCGCCCACTGGGCCAGCCCATCCACGCCCGCCACTTGCGCTCCTCGCAGTGTGCGCTGCCGGCCCCGCTCCTCTCCCACCCCAGACATGAGGGGCATGGGTGCCGTGCAGCGTCAAGCGCGCTGCGCACGGCCGCATGGTACTCGCTGCGTCGCCCACTACCAAACGCGCACACGCGGCGCACACACACACAACGCACACGCGCACACATGCACGCACGACGCAGATGTGCTTGCACTGCACGACACACGTGCTCAGTCAGACGACACACACACGCAAGCGCACGACGTGCAGAAGCACAACGCACACGCACGCGAATGCGCAACGCACACATGGGCGCAGCAGATGGCGGCACGGCGGAGGTGTGCACTGTAATCGTGTGCGGTCGTGACGCTCGCATGTGCGTGGCAGATAGCGACCAAGAGCGGTCGCGACGCTCGCATGTGCATGGCAGATGGCGGCGAGGTGGAGTTGCCCGTTGCGATGAACTGCGGCCATGTCGCTCGCGTGTGAACGGCACATGGCGGCAGGGCGGGAGCGCGCACTGCGATCAAGAGCGGCCGCGACGCTCGCATGTGCACGGCAGATGGCGGCGACGTGGAGGTGCCCGCTGTGATGAACTGCGGCCGTGACGCTCGCGTGTGGGCGGCACATGGCGGCGGCGCGGCAGTGCGCGCTCCGATCGAGTGTGGCTGCGACGCTCGCGTGTGCGTGCCATATAGCGGCACGGCGGCGCTGCCTGTTGCGATGAAGTGTGGCCGAGCCACTCGCGTGTAAGCGGCAGACGATCGCGGGGTGGCAGGGCGCGCTCCTATTGAGTGCAGCCCCGACGTTCGCGCGTGCACGGCAGATGGCGGCACAGCGTGGGAGCGCCATATAGCGTGGTTTGGCGCTACAGTGGGCTACCTTTTTTTTTTTGATGATGTTTTTTTGATGATGATGATGATGAGTTTTTACAATCCACTGTCTGGCGGGCACGCGTTCGGTTCCAAAGCTCCAGCAGGACTAAGAGGAAGCAGTCCTGAAGACCTGCCAACAGAAAAAGGGGGGATGCCCCACGGAAGCGCCACCCACACGCGGTGGCGGGCACCAAGCAAGCAGCACCACAGTGCAGGCTCCACACTCAACCTCTCCAGGAAATGGATGGCGGCCCAAGGTATAAAACCATGAAGGGACCAAAAAGCCCACTCTCAACCCACCGGAAGCGGGGCCGTTGTGCACACCCGCCGCAGCACTCTGCTCAGCTACCACATCACAACCCGCCAGCGCACGCATGTGGCGCCACCTCCCCTCAAAAGAAACCATCCTCTCAGGGATCTAGGACGTCTTGTTCAGAGTGAGCCCGCCGTCCACTACTCCAACAAAGGGGTGGGTCGGGCCCACCACACCCGCCCACCCGCGCGGCATCCCGCCGCCCTCAGCAAAGGACGCCAGCGCGTCCCACAGATCCATCGTCGCCAGCTCCCCCGCCCGCTCAACCGCCACCGAGCGAGCAGGGGGCTGCACACCATCACGCGGGCACGTAATGCGCCACAAGTGGCGGCGGCCTCGCTCCATGGCGTCCACCACGAGCGCTGCCACCACCGCCCACACACCAGCACGCACCCCAGCGGGAGGCTGCAGCAGCCACACCTGGCAGCACGTGATGACCGGCGTAGGAGCAGGGAGGGCAGCAGCAGCCGCCACCACCACCGCCTCCGCCACCGGGCACCCCCAGAAGCTGTGCGCACGCCACGCCGTCGCCGGCGGCCCGTCCTCATCACGGCACCGCCACCCGCAGGGGCACTCGGGCACGCCTAGTGCAGCCTGCTTGTGAAAACCACTCACCCACAGCCGCCAGATGGGCTCCTTGCGAGCGTTGAGGAGCGGCATCCGCCACAGTGTCGGCACCGCCGCCTCCAGGCCGCGCAGCCCCGCGAAGACCTGCGCGTCGGTCGCGCGGGGGCCCCCGTGCGGCCCGTGGTCCAGCGCCAGAGCCGCCTCCACCGTGGCTGCCCGCCGCACTCGCCGCTCGTCCACAACCGCCCGCAGTTGAAGCGCCACCGCCAGCTTGCACGTCAGTTTCCCCACCACACCCGGGCCGTGCGCAAACCCAACCCATCGGGGCTCGCCCGCGGCGCCGCCCCCCCCAGGTAGGGGAGCAGGTTGGGCAGCTGTGGATCGGAGGCCAGGCCGCCCACGCTGCCAGCCAGCCGGCGTGATGACACTCGGCAGCTTCCACCCAACCAGCTGCAGGATCTCCACCACAGCAGCGCGCTCGCCCGCCTGGGGGAGGGGCTGGAAGTGACGGAGCGGCCAGAGCACAGTGAGGGCAGCTCCACCAGCCGCCGCCTCGACCCAGGCTGGGGGCAGCGCCGCAAGCACGACCGCCACTGCCGTGAACAGGGGGTCGAGCGTGCGCCGCACGCACAGCAGGTCTGGCACACACCCCGGCACTGGCGGCGGCACCTCTGGGAAAAGGGCGCGGCACAGGACTGCCCTCCAGACATTGCCCCCGTCATAAGCGCCGCACGCCAGCGCCGCGCGTATCTGCCCCAGCACGAGCCGCGCGCGCGCCGGATCCGCAGCAGCGTACACCCTCAGGCAGGCGTGGTCAACCGTGCGTGTGCTGCGCACCATGTCGACAGCAGCGAGCCACGCCCACAGCACGCACAGGTCCGTGACCGTCCGCATGCCGGGGAGGGCGTCGCGCACGCGGGCCAGGCCGTCCACCAGCCAGCGTGCCGCATCGGTCGGGCTGAAGAGCGCATGCCCTGCCGCATCCCCAGTGGGCTCCCGCCACTGTACCGACCGCTGCGCAGCCGGCAGCTCCAGCTGGAGGAGGGGGTTAGCCCAGAGCGGCGCCTCCGCCCCCCACAGCTCAGCTGTTTGCACGCGCCCCGTGATGCGCGCCACCGGCCCCAGGGCCTGCACCCCATCGAGCATGCGCCTCATCGGCCCAGCCAAGAGCGCCGCCCTCACAGCCGGGTCCACGCACTCACCAATAAGGCCGTCCGGGAGGGCGCCGGCCCTGGGCGCGAGGCCAGCCATAAGCACAAAGAGGCTCGGGTGGGCCTCCGGGCACAGGCGGTGCACCGCCTCCACCATGAGCGGCTGCCATGCCGGCTGGGCCGGGGGCGCGGGCTGCTGTTCCGGCTGTGTCCCGCCGCCGCCACCGCCGCCACTGCCGCCAGCCCCGCCGCCACCGCCGGCCCGTGGGGCCGGCAGCAGGAGATGGGGGGCGCCTGCCGCCCACGCCCCAAACAGGCACGCGAGGTGGACGGCCCACTGCCCGTGCACGATCTCCCGCCACGCCGGCGCCCCAAAACCACCATGCGCCGGTCGCCCCAGGAGCATCGCAGCAGGCGCACCAGGCACCGAAGAGGCCCACCGCGGCAGCTCTGCCGGCGGGTCCGGCCCCACGCTCCTGTCCACCAGAGTAGCCGTCCACCGGGAGAGCACCCTCTCGGCCTCCGGAGTCATGCCACAGTGCACCGCCCGGAACAGGATGCGGGAGACCCCGTACGTCGCCGCCGCGTGCCCCCTGATGATGATGATGTTTGGTTACAATCCACTTCTGGCGGTCACACGTACGGTTCCAAAGCTCCAGTGGGACTTAGAGAAACAAGGCTCAAGGCCCACAAAAGGTCAAGCTACAAGTAGCCCACGGTAACGCCATCCACACTTGGTGGCGGGCGCCAAGCAAGCAGCACCACTGTGCAGGCTGCACACCCAGCCCCTCAAATGGCCAGAGGGCGGACCCAAGGTATAAAACCATGAAGGGACCAAAAAGCCCTCCCCCAGACCACCGGAAGCGGGGCTAGTAGCACACCCGCCGCAGCACTCTACTCAGCGACCACACCGCACCCGCCACCGCACGCGTGTGGCGCCACCTCCCCTTCAAAAACACCCCCAGAGGGAATGCCATCTAGCAAGCAGGTGCAGGCACCCGCTCGCCGTCAACGATGAGGCGCGCGCGGTGGAACTGCGCCCGCTTCCCCGCAACCTTGGCGGCGAGGAAAGCGGGCCACAGCGCCTGGTGCTGCGCCTCCTCGCGGTCACTGAGGACGTCGAAGACTGCAGTCGAGTCCACGCAGCGGCGCAGCTCGTGGCGCCAGCGCACGACAGTGTCGGCCATGGCGTCAGACGCCACGGTGAAGAGCACACGCAGCACACCGCCCCCGCGTGGCTCCACGCCGATGCCCCCGACGGCAGGCTTGGCGTTGAGGAGCGACGCGGACACGACGCCACCATCAGCCGGCTCCCGCCGGCCGGTGCCGCCGTAGAGGAAGCGCACGACATCCGTAGCCAGGCGGACGGGCAGGCTGGTGCCGTCCTCGGCAGCTGCAGCGATCCGCTCCGCCGCCGCCGCCGTCGCCTCCTCTTCATCCATCCGCCTGCCACCGCCCGCGAGGAACCAGTTGGCGCCACGTGCCACCGGGATGGACAGCACGAAGCTGCGGCGCAGCGATGTGTCGCCCACACGCGCAGGCAGCCCCCCCCCGGCGGGAGGGGCCGCGCGCAGATGCGGCACGCGTGGCGCCCGACACAGGCCGCTCCGATGATGATGAGAGTTTTACAATCCACTTTCTGGCGGACATTTTTTTTGGATGATGTTTGATGATGATGATGAGTTTTTACAATCCACTTTCTGGCGGGCACGCGTTCGGTTCCAAAGCTCCAGCAGGACTTAGAGGAAGCAGTCCTGAAGACCTGCCAACAGAAAAAGGGGGGATGCCCCACGGAAACGCCACCCACACGCGGTGGCGGGCACCAAGCAAGCAGCACCACAGTGCAGGCTCCACACTCAACCCCTCAAATGGGTAGCTTTACCTTTCTTTGGTGGGCCTCGTGCCTGCTCTCTTAAGTCCCACTGGAGCTTTGGAACCGAACGTGTGACCGCCGGCAGTGGATTGTAAAACTCTCATCATCATCATATAGCGGCACGGCTGCGGTGCATGCTGCTTGCTTGGTGCCCGCCACGCCGTGGTTTGGCGCTACCGTGGGCTACCTTTGTAGCTTTACCTTTCTTTGGTGGGCCTCGTGCCTGCTCTCTTAAGTCCCGCTGGAGCTTTGGAACCGAACGTGACCGCCGGCAGTGGATTGTAAAACTCTCATCATCATGCTGCGATCAAGTGCGTCCGCGACGCTCACGTATGCGCGGCAGATGGCGGCACAGCGGGAGCACAAGCTGCGACCAAGTTCGGTCGTGGCCCTCGTGTGTGTGTGCATCAGATGGCGGCAGGGAGGCAGTGGTTGAATGGTAGTTAGCCTCGTTAGGCAGCTCCCTCAATCCCACGCCCCAAGGGTGTGCACTGTAAACTGTAAACTGGCGGCAGGGTGGCGGTGGCTGCGACCGAGTGCGGTCGCGGCGCTTGCGTGTGTGTGGCGGATGGCGGCACGGCGACGATGTGTGTGCGCAACACATATCGGTCGACCTCTGTGATGTTCGGCGATGTGGTCGTGGCGTGTGCGTGCGTGTGTGTTTGGTCGACGCGAGAGTATCCTAGTATTGTACAGTCATACATCGAAGTATCGCCATGACAGGGTCACTTGTGATGACTCTGATGTACTTCTAGTGCTCCTGGGTTTTTTAGATTTGTGGGTTCAATGCGAGAGAGCGGTCCATGATGGGCCCCCTGCATCTGCCTGAAGAGGTGTCACATTCGACACACAGCTGCTGACACGGAACAGTGTCACACTCACTTGATTACTTACGCGCATGCATGATGAAGCACGCGCATGCATGATTTGGTAGCAGTTTACGCCGCGCATGGCTGTTGCACAGAGCAGACGGCATGCATGCTCTGTGCGCCGCCTGCACAGCGTCAAGGACTACATCCTGGTCGCGCGCCGCCGCATGCATGCGGTGACAGACTGTAGGGTGCGTGGGAGCCCAACCTGGGACAGCGATCACCGCATGGTGGTACTGTCCATGCGCCTCCGCATGCGAGCCTCCCGCCATGCAGGCGGCTCTCAGCGGCGCGCATGGGACTCTTCACAACTGCGGCGCCCGGCTGTCCGTCGTGAGTTCAACCTCCAGCTGTCCGATCGCTTTGGGCTGCTGGAGGCCGTGCCGCCCGAGGGCGCTGATGCCCAGGCGGAGTACGACGCGATGGCTGCTGCCATTCGCGAGGTGGCCACCAACCACCTCGCTCCACGCGGCAGCCGCCGGCGGCGCTGCTGGCAGTTCACTCTGTCGCAGCGCACCCTCCGGCTCATGGACGCCCGGCAGCGCGCGCACACGGCATGGCTCAGGAGCAAGTCTGCTGCTGCCAAACGAGAGCGCAACCGCGCCAACCGCGCGGCCGACGCAGCTGTGCAGAGAGACAAGGAGAGGTGGATCGGCCAGCAGGTGGCGGAGGCGCAAGACATGCTACGCAAGAAGAATCTGCGCCAGTTTGCGCGCGCGTGCGACAGGCTGGCGGGCCGCAGCCGCAGCCATCAGATCCCACCTGCCATGCGGGACGTCTCGGGCGCGCTGCACAGCGGTCCAGACGGGGTGCTGAAGGCCATGACAGAGTCATTCGACAAGCTATATGGCGGGGAGACCAAGCTCAGCGACGAGACCCTGAACCAGCTGGAGAACGATGTAGCGGCGTTTGAGCTCACACGCGCCACAGAGGTGGACGAGGCGCACGGGCGCCCCCCTGACCTGGCTGAGACGGAGGCGTGTGTGCGAGCGTTGCGCTCGGCCGCCGCTCCGGGCGGTGACCAGCTGGACGCCATGCTGTTGCGGTGCCCACCTGCCATCGCATGGCTCCACCGGGTCATCATCGCCGTATGGCGGTCGGGGAGAGCCCCGAGGGAATGGAAAACTGCTATTATCACACCGTTATATAAGGGGAAGGGTCCGCGTGACTCCCCTGGTAACTACCGCGGTATAAGCCTTCTCTCTATTGCCGGGAAAGTGTACGCTGCCATACTTCTGCACCGCGTCTCCACGCAGGTTGATGGTCAGTTGCATGAGGCTCAGTGTGGTTTCAGAAAAAGCAGAGGCACTGTTGATGCGATTTTTACTCTGCGCTCGCTGAGCGCGGCACATGCCGAGTACAAACAATGCATGGCTGTGGCATTTGTCGACTATTCTAAAGCTTACGATTGCATAAACCGTGCGGCACTGTGGAGAGTCCTTAGATTATATAGTGTTCATCCGCACATTATTGATCTGTTGGAGGATCTTCACACCAACACCGCAGCTGCCGTGCGGCTGGCTGGGAAAATCGGGCACGAATTCCACGTGTCGTCTGGTGTGCGACAGGGGTGCGTCATTGCTCCTGTGTTGTTCAATGTTTTTATTGACCACATAGTGAAAAAGGCGCTAGACATGATGCCAGAGGGGGCTGGCGTGTCAGTCGTGACCCGAGCCGGCGGCTCTGTGTTGTCGTCGTCGGTTGAGCGCATAGTAATGCTGATGTATGCCGACGATTTATGTTTGTTCTCGCATGACCCAGCTCAGTTGGCGCTTATGCTGAAAATCCTTGACAAAGTGTCCTCTAGCTTTGGCATGCAAATCAACGCCGCCAAGACAGAAGTGATGATTTTGCCAGCAGATTTTGACGCGGATCTGCCCACGTTTGCGCTGACTGGTGGTGAAGTGGAGACCGTCTCTGCATTTAAGTATCTGGGGAGTTGGATAACCCAGAGTGGTGGTGTGGAAAAGGAGATCGGTGTGCGTGTCGGTCGCGCGCTGGGCGTGTTTGCGTCTTTTGATAAGATTTGGGCCAGCAAGAAGATGCAAGTGCAGTCTAAGATGCGGGTTTACAACACTTTCGTGCTGCCCCACTTTCTGTACGGCTGCGAAACATGGGCCCCTACTAAAACACAACTGACTCGATTGGAGGTTGCCCACTCTAACTGCCTTCGTCGCATTCTGGGTGTGCGCCTGGTCGACCGGCACAGATTAACTTATATTCGGCAGGCGTGCGACACTGAGCCAATTGAGAGCCTTGTGGCAAAGCGATCAATGCAGTGGCTAGGCCATGTGATGCGCATGCCGGCTTCTCGTCTTCCTCGTACGACTTTTGACTGCACAATGGATGTGGCTCGGCAGCAAGGCCGGCCTCCAGCCTCCTCCCGACACTATTTTCTTAAGCTACTGATTCAGCAGCTAGGCGAAACTAGTGGCACTCGTTCTGATTGGAAGACTTTTTTGGACACGGCGTTTGAGCGTGCTCAGGATAGGGTCGGGTGGAGAGCCGTGGTGTACGGTCCGGCTGCCCCTCAGGCGCCGGCCCCTCCACCACGGCGGTCAAGTAGATTGGCGAGCGCCACTTGACTCCCTATCCCCTAGAAGCAGTTGGGACCTATTTTGGAGGCGTCGCACAATGGCTCTCCTTTTTGCTCTGGGACTACACGTTGGCAGGCAGCCGGCTGGTTGCTACCGCCCCTCACAAGTAATTGTTAGGGCCAGAACTGGACTTGGGTCTAGGCGGTGGCACTAGGACTAGAGGTAGTCTTTGCTGGAAAGCCGATGTAACTGTAACTGTAACTGTTACGCCGCGAGTATTTGTGCCTTCTGTTGAAGTGGGTGGACTTAGTCTTCCTCCAATTGATGGCAGCGGCAGATCACAGTTTTTGGTATAAGAGGTGGCTCATTTCGCCCCCTCTTCAGTCCCTTTGCTAAAAAAACGCTGCTGAAAGTTGTAACCACGTCTCTCTCTCATCCCCATCCCTCGATCAAGCCAGCTAGTCCCAGCCAGCTGTCGTCTACCTTTGCGCTACATCGTCTCCTTCACCCCCGCTGCCTGCAACTGCTCCTCTGTCCTCCACGCGTGCGCGCATCTGCCGCCCCCCCTAGCCGTCAACCTTGGAACCGAGAGTGAGCCACCAGGGTACTCCTCGCTTAGCTTAACTCACAAGGAACGCCGTGGAACAGCAGTGACCTCTAGATGCCCTAAACCTATAGAGCCCCCACTGAGCCCGTGCTCCCGTGAAAGCTGCAGTCTACCTCCTCAGGCCGCGGCAAGTCATGACTCTGATGGCCGTGATTCACTGGTTAAGTGCTATGTACACTTGCTTGGTTCAATGGGACAGTAGACCGGTCGATGATGCTTTGGCTGCGCCTCTTCATCTGCCTTAGAGATGTCGAATTCACAACCCATCTACCTCCTCGGGCTGCGGCGAGTCATCACAGCAATCGGATCCCCTCTGATGACTCTGATGCACTGCTCGTGTTCTTTGCGGAATTGCTGGGATTGATGGGCAAGACCTTGTCGGGCATGACCTCGCCTTTAGAGGCGATCTGCATCTACTTTAATGCGTGACCGGGGGCTACCTAGCACATGCAGCCACTACCTGATCCTATACTGGAGGCATTCTGAGAAAACATCTGACCTCCATGTGGCGATGCCATGTCGTGTCCGAATTGTCAGGCCAATCTGAAGTCGCCAAGACCAACCTCTCTTGAGAGCAGGCCTGTCGGGTGGCTCGAATGTGTGACCTGGGGAGCCCTACCCAGCACATGAAGCTGATGATGATGATGGATTTTACAGTCGTGTGTGACACACCTACCGGCTAGCGTACTCGACCTTGCTCGGCGTGTAGCGCCCGAGCGCTACAGGTGGCTGGCCACTGGTGGGAGGCTAGTGGGTCGGGGCTGGAACTAGACAGGGCACTAGGCCCCCAGATCCGGCTTCCTCCCCGTGGGAGCACGGCCGGGGTTCACAGGCCCGCGGGGTCATGACCCCTTGACCTCCACCACAGCACAGCAGTAACAGTAACAGTAACACGGGGTTTCCAGCTAAGCAGGCTACTCTTCTACTAGAGACACCCGCCGATACTCCAGCACACTTGAGTACTAGAGTACCGCCGGCTCCCTGCCGATAGACTACCGCTCCCGCCAGCTAGACTTCCCCAAACAGCGGTCTCTGAGAGACATGTCTGGCAAGGAGCATATAGGAGAGGACCTTCCTCAGGGTCACAGTAGTGGCCTTGTGGCCAGTCAAGCCGGCAGAGCCGACTGGCGCTGACTGGAACGGTCCCCGCCTGGCAGTGCATGGCTGTCCAGCTCTCGTTTGCATGGGGCTCAGCCGGCGCCCCATGCCTCATGCATGGCCAGGTCCCACCCTCCAGGGGTGCATGGACGACAGAGTTGTCATGGAGGCTGCCTGAAGACCTTCCAACGCCAGTCACCGGCAGACGAGCGACCCCGAGGATGAGCGCGGTGACGAACGCTGCGATTGGTGAAGCGGATTTACTCTGTGTTGCCTCGGCGGTCGCCACCGCTGAAGCCGTGATGGTAGCCCGCCTCCACGGGCAGCCATCTTGACCAATGTCCAGCATGCATTGACGGGCGCCAGCTCCTCCGCTCGTCGATCAACTCGTCGAGATCGGTGCCGCATGGCGTCCTGCATGGGGGGAGGATAAGGGCCGTCTCCCAGCACGGGCCGCGGCAGCGCCGCGGCTACTCGCCAAGCCATGGCAGCGCCGGGCAAGCCGCTCCTGAAGTGTTCCACCGAGGGGCAGTCTAGCAGGAGCCGGGCCAGTCGTATTTTACCCCGCTCGTCAGCGGCACGGAGATCCTCGTCACCAGCAGCGCCGCATTGCTGGGTCCAGGGCTCGGCGACGAGAACGCGCCCTGTTAATCGAGCCCCAGCACACACACACACACAGCAGAAGCTTCTAACATTCTCGATTCTCCTCCATCCCGCCTGCCCCATGGCCTAGCCACAGACTCTCCGTCAAAGCAGCTATGTAGCAGCTCCACCGTACAAGCTACTATAAGCTACTACCCGACCCCCCATTTTTGGCATTCTGAGCATTCAGCTGACCTGCAACACACATTGCCGCCCTGACCTGAGCGGGCGCCCCCCTGCCTCCATCCGTCATGCACACACGGGCGTCACGACCGCACTCGGTAGCAGCGCACACCGCCGCCCTGCCACAATCTGCCACACACGTACGAGCGTCGCGGCCGCACACGCTCACAGCGCACACCGCCACCGTGCCGCCATCCGACGCGCACACGCTAGTGTCGTGGCCGCACTCGGTCGCAGAACGCCCTGCCGCCCTGCCGCCACATGCCGTGCACACACGAGCGTCGTGGCTGCACGCGCTCACAGTGCACACCACCACCCGTGCCGCCATCTGACACACACATGCGGGCGTCGCGGCCGCACACGCTTTCAGCGCACCCCACCCTGCCGCCATCAGTCGTGTGCAACGTTGTGGCAGTTGCAGCGGCGCCAGCAACAAACGCGGGCACGCAGCAGCCACCAGCCGACTCGGCGCGGTTCCATCCTGGCTGCCTAACCCGGCTCAGCCCTGGCTCTGGATCTGGCTTTCTCATGACTCTGGCTCTTACTGTTCTGGCTGCATTTGACAGTTGTAAACAGCCACTTCCACGCTCGCTTGCTCACTCGACACTGCTTGAACACTCGACACTGGGCACAGTGCTGCTCCTAACCATAAAGACCGGTGTTGCAGGGGTGTGGTGCTGCAGTGTAGAAGTGTGAGAAGTGTGGCTCACACTATCGTATACGTCAGGGGCATTCTCGCCCTTCGAGCACGTCGTTCATATTCTTATAAAGCACTATGGCTGACTCCTACTCCCAGGCCGCCTTTCTACCCAGCTCGTTAACCTACAAAGCACGATGCAATCTTAAATCATCTCCAAGCACTGCGGCGCAATATGGATCGTGAGTGCCTGTGGGTTGTAGTGGCGATAAATGGGAGAGTAAGTTCGTGAAGGAGACGGAGGGGGGAGAGGAGAGAGAGACGGAGGGAGGAGAAGAGGTGCATGCCCGAGTGGGGTGTGCACGCAGCACCCACCTCCGTAACACCGCGACACGTCACGACTCAAAGAAATGGCCTCATGGGCAAATGCGTCATGGGTAATGGGTGCTAGGTGGTGTTGCGGCAACACCACACGACCACTGCGATGCTGGGTGGAAGCACTGCGGCTTGAGGGGGCGAAGTGGGGGCGAAGGGCCGCGGGGAGGGAGTGCGTGTGGCGGCCAAGTGTTCCGCGTGGCTCCATGTGCGCGTGGCTCCATGTGCAGCAACAGTGCTCCATGTGCTCTGGTGCATCCACACCCACTCATGCGTGCCACACGCTCACACGCACACACACGCACACACGTGTATGTACGTGTACACACACGCACACACACACACACACACACACACGCACACACGCACACACGCACACACGCACACAGGCACACACACACGCACACACGCACACGCACACACACACACACACAGACATGCACACACACGCACACACGCACACACGCACACACACGGGGGTTCCCCGCTGCTGTTGCACCCAATGTGCTCCGCATGTTGCACCACCCCTGCAACCCGGTGTGACGACACCTGTGGCCTGTGGGCTGTAATCTAACGTAGCCCACTGGTGCTCCGCCTATTGCACACCCTGTGGCGCCGCATTTCCCATGTTGCGCCCACTGCCCGTTGTTACGCCCACCAACTGTTGCTTTGTGGTGTTCCACCGCCTAGAGGCGGTTGTTGGCAGTACAACATGGCGCAGTCTGTTGCTCACACGGTGGTGCCATCAGTCATCTGTTGTGTTGCCTGTTGCGCCCGTTGCCTGTTGCTGCGCCCACTGACTGTAGCGGCGCTTGTTGCCTGTTGTTGTACGCTCATGACACAGCGTACAATATTGCTCTCTGTCTCGCTGCCTGGTGTTGCAGGCTGTACTCCAATGAAATGTTGAGAAGGTGCTCCATCAAGCTCAGTCTGTTGAACACGTTACCACCTGTTGCGCTGCGTCTGCCGCCTGCCTGTTGTGCCCACTGACTGTTGCGGCGCCTGTTGCCTGTCGCTGGCTGTACTCCAACGACACCACATCCACATGATGCGCTGTTTGGTTAAAACCCCGTGGCTCTATCTGATTTAATGTATTCTGCCTGTCGCGCCTACCCACTGTTGTTGCACCCCGGTGCCTGCTGCTGCGCCCACTGACTGTTGCGGCGCCTGTCGACCGTTGCAGGCTGTACGCCAACAAACACAGGGTCCACATGATGTGCCCTCTGCTGCTGCTGCACAGCCTGGTGCTCCGTCTGATGCCTGTTGCTCCGCCATGTTGGCCCACCGCCATTAGTTGCGCCCACCGCCTGCTGCTGCACCCACTGACTGTTGCGGCGCCTGTTGCCTGCTGTACAGGCTGTACCCCAGCGGCACAGCATCCAAATTCCCCTTGATGGTCCTTCTGTTGCACACCCCTTGGCACCATCTGATGCATGTGTATTCTGCCTGTCGCGCCCACCCACTGCTGTTGCGCCCACTGCCTGTCGCCCATTTCTGGCTGTACGTCGACGACACTTCATCTCCCGGATGCGCTACCTGTTGCACATCCTGTGGCACCATCCGATGCATGTATATTCTGCCTGTTGTGCCCTCCCACTGTTGTTGCGCCCACATGTACCATCTACCGCAGGCTGTATGCAAATGAAACGTCGTCCCAGAAGGTGTGGTCGCGGCTGTTTGTGGACGCGAGCGTTCGCTCGTCGCGGACGCTGACGCCGACCAAACCAGAGGTGTGTCTGCCCTGCCACATTCACAGGGGGGGATGGATCGTCTGATTGCCTGATATAGGACCGGTTCACCGGTTCATTAGTTGCGCCTGGCACACTGTGTGGTCGCGGCTGTTTGCGGACGCGGGCGTTCGCTCGCCGCACACGCTGACGCCGATCAAGACGAAGGTGCGTCTGCCCTGCCACATTCCCAACGCCCCAGCCGGCGCCTGAGGCGGCGCCTTCACTTGCGCGGAGCAGGCGGCGCCTCAGGCAAGTTGAGACCGCCGAAGGTGCACCCCCGACCGCCTGAGGCACACCCTGACCACCTCAGGCTGTATGTCCAACTTGGCATGTGCGGCCCTGACGCTGGGGCTGTAATAGGACTGATGATCGTCTGAGTAACTGCGCTAGGCCTGGTAAACCGGTTCGTAAATTGTGCTGGGCACGCTGTGTGCTCACGGCTTGTTGTGGTCGCGAGCGTGCGCTCGTCGTGCACGCTGACGCCGACCAAGCCAGAGGTGTGTCCGATGGTCGTCTGGTTGACTGTTCTAGGCACAGTGCAGCGGTTAAGCGTGGTTGCGCCTGGCACGCTGCGTGGTGCACTACTTTTGGCGTGGGGGGAGGAGGGGGGGCATCTGCTTTGCCCAGAACACGTTAGCTAACGCCGACCAAGCCAGAGGTGTGCCTGATGCTCATCACCAACAGTTGTTGACTGGGTGGTTGACTGCTCAAGGCCCGGTTCAGCAGCTTATTATGGCTGCGTTTGGCACGCTGTGTGGTATGCTGTTGATGGCGTGGCATGGGGGGGGGGCGCGGGGGCGCGGGGGCATATGCTCTGTCGAGAGCACGCACGCTGATGCCGACCAAACCAGAGGTGCGTTTCATCACCAACGCATGGTTGTCTGCTGTCAGAGTTGACTGCATTGTAGTTGCGGCTCTAGAATTTGGGGCTCTATGAGTTGACTGCTCGAGCAGATGGGATGGCTGATTTGCACAGCATGCGCGGTGACGCCGACCAAGCCAGAGGTGTGTTTGCTGATTGTCTGGTGGACTGTGCTAGCTCCGGTTCGGTGGTCTGTCATGTTTGTGCCTGACATGCTGTGTGGTGTGCTGTGTCTGGCTGGAAGGGGGAGGAGGGGGGGCGGGGGGTCCGGTTTGCCCAGGGCATGCGCGCTGACGCCGACCAGGCCAGAGGTGTTTTTGATGGTTGTCTGGGGGACAGCGTTACCTCGATTTGGTGGTCTGTCATGTTTGTGCCTGACATGCTGTGTGGTGTGCTGTTGCTGGCTGGGGATGAGGCAGGAGAGGGGGGGGGCTTTGCTTAGAGCACGCACGCTGATAACGACGAAGCCAGAGGTGCATCCGATGATCGTCTGGTGGACTGCGTTCGGGTTTTGAGTGCCCTGGAAGTTCAGCTCCAGGTGTTAACTGCTCTAGGGTTTAGATGGATGGCTGCTTTGCACACCCTTTGCACAAAACACAAGCGCTGACGCCGAGCAAGCCAGAGGTGCGTCTGGTGGTCGTCTGAGTAACTGCTCTAAGCCCGGTTTACCGGTTCATAAGTTGCGCCTGGCACGCTGTGTGGTCGCGGCTGTTTGCGGACGCGAGCGTTCGCTCGTCGCGCATGCCTGCGCCGATCAAGCCAGAGGTGCGTCTGATGATCATCACCAACAGTTGGTTGACTGGGGGGTTGACTGGGGGGTTGACTGGGTGGTTTACTGGGGGGTTGACTGGGGGGTTCACTTGACACACCCGAGAACACACGCACACACACACACACACACATGCACGCATGCACAAACACACAAACACACACACACACACACTTACCCCGCAGCCACTATTTCACAAGGCGAAGCCCCTGCCGGGGCACGTTTCAGACAGCAAACCCCCACCCCCGCCACCACACACACACACACACACACACACTCACACACGCACAAACAAAACACACACACACACACACTTACCTCGCAGCCACTCTTTCACAAGGCAAAGCCCCTGCCGGGGCACGTTTCAGACAGCAGGCCAAAGTCGGTCAGCATGGCGAGTAGCGGGTGAGTGGGGGGGAGAACCTGGGAAAGAGCAAACGAGAAAAATAATTATGTAGGGAGGGGAGGGAGGGTAGGGAGGGAGAGGAGGGAGGGGGGGAGGAGGGGGGAGGGAGGGAGGGAGGGGAGGGGGAGGGAGGGGAGGAGGGAGGGGAGGGAGGGGAGAGGGACGGAGGGAGAGGGACGGAGGGAGGAAGAGGGAGGGAGGGAGGGACGGAGGGAGAGGGACGGAGGGAGAGGGACGGAGGGAGAGGGATGGAGGGAGAGGGACGGAGAGGGAGGAAGAGAGAGGGAGAGAGAGGGAGAGAGAGGGAGAGAGAGGGAGAGAGACGGTGAGAGACGGTGAGAGACGGTGAGAGGGAGAGAGACAACCAGAGAGAGGAAAATGAAGAAATTAAAAGAGGCAAGAGGACAGAGTGGGGAAGCCAAGAGAGCACCCCTGCACGGCAAACCCACTGCCAGATCCCGTTATCGACAGCATGCCAAATGTCGAGCAGCGGGTGAGTGGGTCGGACCAGGTTTTGCAGGTTTGACACGTACTTGCCCGGAGGACCCCCGGGCGTGATTCAAGACCTAGACTACACGTCTAGGGGAGCTCTACTAGGAGATCCCGCAAGGCCACGCAGTGCGCCAGCCGACCGGTGTGGGACGGAAAAAGGGGTGTTTGAGGGGCAGTGGTTTCGCTGAGGGTCTTGTGAAAATGATGGATCCACCCGGGCCTCACGGCACGCTTCCTCAATGCATTGAGTGGACTTATGGTTGCTTCCCACCGGGGGCATTGTTGTCTTGCGTCGAGTGTGGAAAGTTACAATCCTTCACCTTTTAGGGTCGCAATTTCCGCTATTTAACCCCCCCCCACACACCAACCCCACACACATAACTTAATGCCTACGCACTGGAGGCAGTTGTTTCTTCTGCCAAGTGGGAACCACCACACACCCACACACCTCCTGCCACCCACTGCACAGTGCGGCACGCACCTCCCCCCTCACACACTCACCCCCTCACCCCTTCTACCCTCGCCACCTGCCCACTCCACACCGAGCAGCTTCATCACGGACACCACGCCAAGTGTGCGTTGCCCAGACAAGCCACCTGCCGCGCACCTCCCCCCACCCACACTCCCCCCCTCCCCCCACACACCCCTGCCACCTTCCCACCCCACACCGTGCAGCTTCATCTCCAACACCTCGCAAATTGTGTGGAATGTTAACATCTCGCCTGCCGTGCACCTTCCCCCTCCCACACTTCCCCTCTCCCCCCTCCCACATCTGCCACCCCACATGTGGACCCGGACAGCTCGAGCTGTACAGCTCCAGCTCTTCCACCTCGCCAATTGTGTGGAACCCGGACATGCCACCTGCCGCTCACCTCCCCCCTCCCACACTTCCCCCCCTCCCTCCTCCCACACCCGCCACCTGCCCACCCAACACCACGCAGCTTCATTTTCAGTACCTCCCGAATTGTGTGAAGAACCCAGACAAGCCACCTGCCATGCACCTCCACCCTCCCACATGCAAAAACTCACCCCTCACCCCTCCCACACCTTCCATCTGCCTACCCCACACCACACAGCTTCATCTCCCACACCTCACCAATTGCATGGAAACCCGGACAAACCACCTGCCGCGCACCTCCCCCCTCCCACACACACACCCCTCCCCCCTCCCAGCCAACTGCCCACCCCACACCGCGCAGCTTCACATCCAGCACCTCGCCAATTGTGTGGAACCCAGACAAGTAGCACCACCTGCCGCGCACCCCCACCCACACTCCCCCCCTCTCCCCTCCCACACGTGACACCTGCTCACCCAACACCATGCAGATTCATCTCCAACACCTCGCCAAGTTTGTGGAACCCCGACAAGCCACCTGCCGCGCACCTTCACCCCTCCCACACTTCCCCTCCTCTCTCCTCCCACACCTGCCAACTGCCCATCCCACACCTGCCCACCCCACACTGTGCAGCTTCATCTCCAACACCTCGCCAAGTTTGTGGAACCCCGACATGCCGCCTGCCACGCACCTTCCCCCCTCCCACACCTTCCTCCTCCCACACCTGCCACCTGCCCATCCCACACCACGCAGCTTCACCTCCATCGCCTCGCCATGTGTGTGGAACCCAAAACATACTGCCTCCCACACTTCTCCCCTCCCACAATTTCCCACCCCACACCACGCAGCTTCATCACCAACACCTCACCAATTGTGTGGAACCCGGACATGCCTCTCCGCACGGCACACCTCAAATACGACAACGAGGTTCCGGTTGAGTCCCTGCACCCGATGCAAGAGCGCCGCTTCATGCGGGTGAGTCAGTTGTGGCACGTGTCCTTGTCAGCTTTGCCACGTCAGCAGGAAGTTATGCAACATCAGCTGACAGTTGTGCCACCTCAGCAGTCAGTTGTCATACCCCACATACAAGAACGAGGTTCCGGTCGAGTCCCTGCACCCGATGCAGGAGCGCCGCTTCATGCGGGTGAGTCGGTTGTGCCACGTGTCATAGTCAGCTGCGCCACCTCAGCAGTCAGTTGTGCCACAACCGAAGTCAGTTGTCAGTAACAGTAACACGGGGTTTCCAGCTAAGCAGGCTACTCTTCTACTAGAGGCACCCGCCAATACTCCAGCACACTTAAGTACTAGAGTACCGCTGGCTCCCGGCCGATAGACTACCGCTCCCGCCGGCTAGACTTCCCCAAACAGCGGTCTCTGAGAGACATGTCTGGCAAGGAGCATAAAGGAGAGGACCTTCCTCAGACAGTAGTGGCACCTTCCGACTCACTAGTGGCCTTGTGGCCAGTCAAGCCGGCAGAGCCGACTGGCGCTGACTGGAACGATCCCCGCCTGGTAGTGCATGGCTGTCCAGCTCTCGTTTGCATGGGGCTCAGCCGGCGCCCCATGCCTCATGCATGGCCAGGTCCCACCCTCCAGGGGTGCATGGACGACAGAGTTGTCATGGAGGCTGCCTGAAGACCTTCCAACGCCAAGTCAGTTGTCAGTCCTCAAATATGACAACGAGGTTTTGGTCGAGTCGCTCCACCCGATGCAGGAGCGACGCTTCATGCGGGTGAGTCAGTTGTGCCACGTGTCTTAGTCAGCTGTGCCACCTCAGCAGTCAGTTGTCTCATGGCAGCAGTCAGTTGTCACAAATCACATTCGATAGCGAGGCTCCGGTCGAGTCGCTCCACCCGATGCAGGAGCGCTGCTTCATGCGGGTGAGTCATTTGTGCCCACACGTCCTAGTCAGCTGTGCCACCTCAGCAGTCAGTTGTCAGTCCTCAAATATGGCAACGAAGTTCCGGTGGAGTTGCTCCACCCAATGCAAGAGCTTCGCTTCATGCGGGTGAGTCGGTTGCGCCACACGTCCTAGTCAGCTTTGCCACCTCAGCAGTCAGTTGTGCTACGTCAGGATTCAGTTAGCACACATCAAATACGACAACGAGGTGCCGTTCGAGTCACTCCACCCGATGCAGGAGCGCCGCTTCATGCAGGTGAGTCAGTTGTGCCACGAGTCCTAGTCAACCACGCCACCTCAGCAGTCAGTTGTGTTACATGAAAAATCAGTTGTCACATCCTAAACACGACAACGAGCTGTGTGTGTGTGGGTGTCGTTCGAGTCCCTCCACCCGATGCAGGAGCGACGCTTCATGAGGGTGAGTCGGTTGTGCCACACGTCCTAGTCAGCTGTGCCACCTCAGCAGTCAGTTATCCCACGTCAGCAGTCAGTTGTTGCAATCCAAACACGACAACGAGGTGCCGGTCGAGTCGCTCCACCCGATGCAGGGGCGCCGCTTCATGCGGTTGATTTAGTTATGCCACGTGTCGTTGTCAGCTGCGCCACCTCAGAAGTCAGTTGTACCACGTCAGCAGTCAGTTGTTACAACCCAAACATGACGACGAGGTGCCGGTTGAGTCGCTCCACCCAATGCAGGAGCGACGCTTCATGCGTGTGAGTCGGTTGTGTCCACATGTCCTAGTCAGTTGTGCCACGTCAGCAGTCAGTTGTGCCACGTCAGCAGTCAGTCGTCACACCGTAAACACGACAATGAGGTGCCGGTTGAGTCTCTCCACTCGATGCAGGAGCGCCGCTTCATGCGGGTGAGTCAGTTGTGCCACATGTCTTAGTCAGCTGCGCCACCTCAGGAGTTAGTTGTCCCACGTCAGGAGTCAGTTATGCCACCTCAGCTGCCAGTTGCTACCCCTCAAATACAACAGCACCGACAAGACCCCCAGCAGCGTCCACCAGCAACACGCACGCGCCAGCCACACCTCCCCCACACCACCAGTGGTGTCATTAGAGCCCCCGCAGCCTCAGCAGTCGCCGATGAGTGGGATAACCGGGAAATTGGGGGGGAAGCTGCGGGGGTGGATCGCGGAAATTTCGCTCCGAAAAGTTTGAAATTTGACGATTTCACACTTTTCAGCGAAAAAAACTCTGCCCCCACAACATCGGAGGGAACATGCCGAATTGCCTGCAGGAGTTTTTTTCATTCTTGATTTCCATGATGACACCACCCCCACACTTTCGATCACTGTTGCTGCAATCCACACACACCCCTTCTCCAACCTCCCCTCTCCTGCCCCCCTTGTTAAAATAACGCCTCATATGCAACCCACACCTCCCCCACACCTCCCCCACACCTCCCCTTTTAGACCTCCCCACCACCTCCCCACCACTCCCCACACCTTCCCCCACACCCCCCCACACCTTCCCCCACCACCTCCCCACACTCCCCACACCTCCCCAACTCCGACGACCTCCCCCCACATCCCCCACCCCCCACACCTCCCCCACACCTCCCTCACACCTCCCACTTAACCTCCCCCACACCTCCCCACACCTCCCCACACCCTCACCCCACACCTCCCCACACCTCCCCACACTCCCCCCCCTCCCCCACACCCTCCCCCACCCTCCCTCCCCACACCCATCCCCACATCCTCCCCCAGAACCTCCCCCTCCACACTTCCACACACCTCCCCACACCTCCCCCACACCTCCCCCACACTCCACACACCTCCCCCATCACTCCACACACCTCCACACACCTTCCCCAACCTCCCAACACCTCCCACACACCTCCCCCACACCTCCCCCACACCTCCCACACACCTCCCACAACAACCTCCCCCACACCTCCCAACACACCCTCCCACCACCACCTCCCCCACCTCCCCACACCTCCCCACCACTCCCCACACTCCCCCCACTCCCCACACCTTCCCACACACCTCCCACCACACCTCACACACACCTCCACACACCACCTCCCACACACTCCAACACCTCATCACACACCTCACACACACCTCCCCCACACCCTTTCCCACCACACTCCCCACACCCACACCTCCCCCACACTCCCCCAACCTCCCCCACACCTCCCCCACAACCCTCCCCCACACCCCCCCACACCTCCCCCACACCTCCCCCACCCTTCCCACACACCTCCCCACCTTCCCACACCTCCCATCACACCTCCCCCACACTCCCCCACACCTCCCACAACACCCAACACACCTTCCCACACACCTCCCCCACACCTCCCACACACCTCCCCACACCTCCCCACACCTCCCACACACCTCCCCACACACCTCCCCACACCTCCCACACACCTCCCACAACCTCCACACACCTCCCACACACTCCCAAACACCTCCACACACTCCCCCACACCTCCCACACACCTCCCACACACTCCCACACACCTCCCCACACCTCCCACCACACCCTCCCCCACACCTCCCCACACACCTCCCCCACACTCCCACACCTCCCACACACCTCCCACACACCTCCCCCACACCTCCCCACACCTCCCCACACCTACCCCACACACCTCCCACACACCCCCAACACCTCCCCAGCACCTCCCACACACCTCCCCCACACCTCCCCACACCTCCCACACACCTCCCCACACCTCCCACCACACCTCCCCCACAACCTCCACACACCTCCCCCACACCTCCCCCCACACCTCCCACACACCTCCCCCCACACCTCCCACACACCCTCCCCCCACACCCACACCTCCCCACACCTCCCCCACACCTCCCAACACACCTCCCCCACACCTCCCACACACCTCCCACACACCTCCCCACACATTACCCACCCCTTCCCCCCACACTCCCACACACCTCCCCCACCACCCTCCCACCAACAACCTCCCACACACCTCCCCCACACCCTCCCCCACCTCCCCCACACCTCCACACCCTCCCACACACCTTCCCCCACCTCCCACACACCTCCCCACACTCCCCCACACCTCCCACACACCTCCCTCCACACCTCCAACACACCTCACACACACTCCCCACCACCTCCCCCCACCTCCCCCACACCTCCCCCACACCTCCCACACACCTCCCCCACACCTCCCCCACACCTCCCCCACACCTCCCCACACCTCCCACAACACCTCCCAACACTCCCACACACTCCCCCACAACCTCCACACCTCCCCCACCACCTCCCCCCACACCTCACACACACCTCCCACACACCTCCCACACACATCCCACACACCTCCCCCACACCTCCCCCACACCTCCCACACACCTCCCACACACCTCCCACACACCTCCCACACACAGTCTTGTCCCGTGGAGCACTTTGCTGCAATTTGCACCAACACCCCTTCTCCACCCTCCCTGCTGCTGCCCCCCTTCTTAACATGACGCTTCATATGCACATGCCACCCACACACCTCTCCCACACCTTCCCCCACACAGTCGTGCCCCGTGGAGTACTTTGCTGCAATTTGTACTAACACCCCTTATCCACCCTCCCTGCTGCTGCCCCCCTTCTTAACATGACGCTTCATATGCACATGCCACCCACACACCACCCACACACCTTCCCACACATAGTCGTGCCCCGTGGAGTACTTAACTGCAATTCGCACCCACACCCCTTCTCCATCCTCCCTGATCCTGCCCCCCTTCTTAACATAGCGCTCCATATGCACATGTCACACACACACACACACCACACCTCGCCCACACCTCCCCCACATATTCGCGCCCCGCGGGGTACTTCGCTGCAATTCGCACCCACACCCCTGCTCCATCCTTTCACCCCTCTCCCATTTTTCCAACACGCCCCCCCCCCCCACACACACACACACAAACATCTCCCACACCGCATCCACACCTCCCCACGCCTCCCCCACACAGTCGTGCCCCGCGGAGTGCTTCGCTGCAATTTGCACCCACATCCTTTCTCGTCACACATATACAACAATCATGATGGCAGATGGCTGCATGGGGTTTAAGAAATCTTGACAGCTGCCGGACACTTTCCTAATACGCCATCAATGGCGTCCGACGGACTGTAAAACCGGCCATACACACTCTGGATACCTCCACCCCTGCTCCGTCCTCTGCTCCCGCCCCCCCCCCCCCCATGTTTGAACACGCGCCTCACCATATCTTACCAACACCCCACACACACACACCTCCCCCACACCTCCCACACACAGTCGTGCCCTGCGGAGTACTTTGCTGCAATTCGCACTCACACCGAGACGACCAACCAGGCGATGCGCATGCTGGGGACATACGCCACCGACAAGGCGCACGCTGAGGTGCGTTTAGGGTTAAGGGTGGCGGTTGTGGTTTGGGCGTTTTGGGGTGAACATGGTTTAGGCATTTATATTGGCAGGTGGTGTATGCGATGTTGTCGCTTTGTTGTCAAGCTTTTTTTGTTTTGTTTGGGGGTGAACAACCAGGCGACGGGCATGCTGCGGACATACGCCACCGACAGGGCGTACGCTGAGGTGCGTTTGGGGTTTATTTGCTGTGTCATTTATATTGGTTGCTCTTCATCAGTTATTCTGCATGTGTTAAGAGAAACCATTCGCCGAGACAACCAACCAGGCAATGCGCATGCTGGGGACATATGCAACAGACAAGGCGCACGCTGAGGTGTGCATTGGCGTCCTTGTTACGAGTGGTTATGTGCGGTGTCCTGGCGTGTTTTCGTTGTGTCTTGATTTTTCTTGACCAATTAGGCGATGCGCATGCTGGGGGCGTACGCCACCGACAAGGCGCACGCTGAGGTGCGTTTAGGGTTACGGGTTGCGGTTGTGGTTTGGGCGTTTGGGAGTGAAGGCATTTATATTGGCAGGTGGTGGATGCGATGTTGTTGCTTTGTTGTCAAGCTTTTTTGGGGGAGGGGAGGGGGGGGCTGAACAACCAGGCGATGGGCATGCTGCGGACGTACGCCACCGACAAGGCGCACGCTGAGGTGCGTTTGGGGTTAAGTTGTGGCGTCATTTATCTTGGTTGTTCTTCATCGTTTTTCAGCTATTCTGCATGTGTTTAAAGAAACCATTCGCCGAGATAACCAACCAGGCAATGCGCATACTTGGGCCATACGCCAGAGACAAGACGCACGCTGGGGTGCAGTTGGGGTGTTGTTGCGCCGGTATTTAGATTAATGCGTTCTTTATCGCTTTCCAATTTGTTGAAATGATCTTCGTTTTTTGTTTTACACCGAGACAACCAACCAGGTTATGCGCATGCTGGGGACGTACGCAACCGACAAGGCTCACGCAGAGGTGCGCTTAGGGTTAAGGGTTGCGTGTACGGGGTTTAAACGATTGAAATGGTCCCCAGAGTGTGTCTGACATGAATTCGCTTTGTTGCCAAGCTTGTTTGGTGCATATGGGGCAGTCAACCAGGCGTGTGTGCATGCTGAGGACGCACGCCACCGACAAGGCGCACGCTGAGGTGAGGTTTGCATTGGTGTGCTTGTTACGAGTGGTTATGTGCAGTGTCCTGGCGTGTTTTTGCTTTGTCTTGATTTTGTTTTTTATCATCCAGGCGATGGGCACGCTGCGGACGTATGCAACCGACAAGGCGCACGCTAAGATGCGTTTAGGGTGCAGTTGCGCTAGCATATACATTGGTTGTTCGTTGTCGTTTTTCATTTATTTTGCATGTGTTTAGAAAAATCATTCGTCGAGATAGCAAACCAGGCAATGCGCATGCTGGGGACATACGCCACAGACAAGGCGCACACTGACGTGTGCATTGGCGTCCTTGTTACGAGTGGTTATGTGCGGTGTCCTGGCGTGTTTTCGCTGTGTCTTGATTTGTCTTGACCAATTAGGCAATGTGCATGCTGGGGGCGTACGCCACCGACAAGGCGCACGCTGAGGTGCGTTTCGCGTTACGGGTTGCGGTTGTGGTTTGGGCGTTTTGGGGTGAACAGGGTTTAGGCATTTATATTGGCAAGTGGTGTATGCGATGTTGTCGCTTTGTTGTTAAGCTTTTTTGTTTTGTTTGGGGGTGAACAACCAGACGACGGGCATGCTGCGGACATACGCCACTGACAAGGCGCACGCTGAGGTGCGTTTGGGGTTTATTTGCTGTGTCATTTATATTGGTTGTTCTTCATCAGTTATTCTGCATGTGTAATGAGAAACCATTCGCCGAGATAGCAAACCAGGCAATGCGCATGCTGGGGACATACGCCACAGACAAGGCGCACGCTGAGGTGTGCATTGGCGTCCTTGTTACGAGTGGTTCTGTGCGGTGTTGTGGCGTGTTTTCGCTGTGCCTTTTTCGATGTTTGGAGACCAATCAGGCGATGCGCATGCTGGGGGCGTACGCAACCGACAAGGCGCACGCTGAGGTGTGCTCAGTCAGGGTTGCGGTGTTAGTTACCCTGGTAGGCTGGCGCGCTGCGTGGCCTTGCGGGCTCTCTTAGTAGAGCTCCCCTAGATGTGTAGTTTAGGCCTTGAATCACGCCCTGGGGTCTTCCGGGCGCGTATGTGTAAAATCTGTAAAATCTGCGGTTGTGGCATTGGCGTTTTGGGGTTCGGGGCTTAGGCATTTATATTGGCAGGTGGTGTATGCGATGTTGTCGCTTTGTTTTCAAGCTTTTGGGGGGGAGGGGGCTGAACAACCAGGCGATGGGCATGCTGCGGACGTACGCCACCGACAATGCGCACGCTGAGGTGCGCTTAGGGTTAAGGGTGGCGTGTCAAGAGTTTCTGCGATTGAAAGGGTCTCCAGAGGTTTGATTTCGCATTGTTGTACAGCTTTTTTTGTTTGTGCTCCTGGGGCGGTCAAACAGGCGTGTGTGCATGTTGGGGATGCATTCGACGGACCAGGCGCAAACAATGCTGCGTCACTCTCGCTTGCATGTGTTCAAGTTCCGCGAGCTGTTATGCCTGGCGTCGGCACGGTGTGCTGCAATTGTAGCTGCCCTCCCTCCCACGCCTGTCCACACCTGCTCATACCTCCGACACCCGCAGAGCACCACCACATTCAGCGTGCAGTCACGCCCAGCGGCTCGCGCGAGTGGTGCCAATTCGAACGACAAAGACAACAACTTGGAGAACGTCCCGACACTCACACCCACCCACACCTCCTCCCACACCCGCAGCGCACCGCCACCTTCATCCCACACGCGTGCCCTGGCGGCTCACGGGCGTGGTTCCTCCACCTCGCATGACAAAGAAAAAAAGTTGAGAACAACGCCCCACGCTCACACACACACACACACACACTTCCTCCCACACCCGCAGCGCACCGCCACCTTGATCCCACACGCGTGCCGCGGTGGCTCACGGGCGTGGTTCCACCACCTCGCATGACCAAAAAAATGTGCACACATCCCACACATCCACCCATACCCGCAGCGCACCATCACTTTCAGCCGTGCCCCGGAGGCGCACGGGCGTGGTTGCACCACACCACACAAAGAAAATGCAACCAGAACCAAAGAATGCCCGACACTCACACTTTCCACACCTCCTCCCACACCCGCAGCGCACCACCACTTTCATCCCGCAGTCATGCCCAGGCGGCACACACGCGTGCTTCCACTACCTCGCGGGGCAAAGACAACAACTAAAAAAACGTTCCACGCTCACACTTCCCACACCTCCTCCCACGCCCGCAGCGCACCGCCACTTTCATCCCACAGTCGTGCCCCGGCGGCTCGCGCGCGTGGTTCCACCCCGACGTCAGCCTTTCCAAGAGCGTGGAGCTGCTGCCGTCGCGCACACACGCGCGTGACATGTTCATCACAGGCCGGCTGTAGAGCTCTCTCTGGTCTCTGTTGCGAGGGGATGGTTTATGCACCAGCCTCTGTGCGCTGAGGTCCTCGTGGTTCAGAGAGCGCAGAGCTGCCGCCCTCGCGCGCGCACGCACGCGACATTTTCGCCACCGGCCAGCTGTAGACTCACTCCAGCTCTCTCTCGGCTATTAATTGCGAGGGGCTGGGTCATGCACCAGCCTCTCTGTGCTGCTGTCCTCGAGATCCTATCAAAGCCAGGAGCTCGCGTTGTGTTTTACTGGATTGCCGATAAATACCAGTATATTGTGAGACCTGTCAGGGATATCCAAGGGCCGATGCCTGCTCCCACTTGGTGTGCACCAGAGCGACCACATTTGCCTCGTGTGCGCACTGTTCACCTTTGTTCCAAGCATTTCAAGATTGAGTTCACTGAGGCGTGCATCTGATCATATCCACCCATCTGCTGGTCGAATGCGTGGCGTCCAGTTGTGGCTTCGCGCAGTCACCCTGCTAAATATAAGTAGCACGGCTTCCTTTTTGCCTGGCTGTAGGTAGTTAAACCAGACACGAAAAAAGACCGGCTGAGATCTCTAGAAGCCAATGTCGCTGTTGATGTTGCTGTAATACTTGCTGTGCAGCAAGCAACTGTCAGTGAGTGGTGCAACCTGGGTGCAACCGGTGCCGGTGCCCAGCATTCAGGTGCTCACGTGCAGCGCACTTCCCAGCATGTATATGCTGCCTGTTCAACCACGTCGGGTCATCCTGCAGCGACAACTACACATCATAGAGCAGGTCAAATGCGATCCAGCACGGGAGGCCCCTCTTGAGGCCGAAAGCGTGTTTGTGTGCCACACGTGTATGCGAGAGTGAAGCACCTGCATTCAACTGTGCGTTGCCGGCAGAGCAGTGCCCAGGGGCAGGCAGCGGGCAGCAATCGCGTCCAATGGGGGACAGCAGGCAAGGAGGCCGCTCTAGCTAAAAGCTTGTTTGTGTCACACGTGTGTTCACAATAATGGAGCACTTAAATGTAACTGAGGATTTCTGATGTGGTGTGGTGTGTGTTGGTTGTTTGCCACGCGAGTGTTAAGCATGCATTTCACATCAAGTCTCTGGAAGTGAAGCACACTGGAGCAAAGCAGAGAACTGGGGCAGGCAGCATGCAGCACGCGGTGCGTTGCAAGGCTGGGTGGCAGGTAGGAGGGCACTCCAATAGACAGCAGCTTGGCTGCGGTAGTGTGGTGTGGTGTGTGTTGGTTGTTTGCCGTGCAGGAGTGTTGAGCATGCCTTTCACACATAAAGTCTCCGGCAGAGCAGCGAAATGGAGCATGCAGCATGCAGCACGCTGTGCGTTGCAAGGTTGGGGTGACAGGTGGGAGGGCTTGGCTGCATTGGTGTGGTGTGGTGTGTTGGTTGTGTGCCACGCACGTGTATTGAGCATGCACTTCATATCAAGTCTCTGGCAGAGCAGTGAACTCGGGCAGGCAGCAAGCAGCGCGCTGTGCGTTGCAAGGCTAGGTGGCAGGTAGGAGGGCGCTCCATCAGACGGGAGCTTGGCTGCGGTTGTGTGGCGTGGTGTGTGTTGGTGGTGTGCCATGCAGGAGTGTTGACCATGCAGTTCACAGCACACACATCACACACATCAATTCTCTGGCAGAGCAGCAAAATGGAGCAGGCAGCATGCAGCACACTGTGCGTTGCAAGGCTGGGTGACATGTAGGAGGGCGCTCCAGTGGACAGCAGCTTGGCTGCAGTTGTGTGGCGTGGTGTGTGTTGGTGGTGTGCCATGCAGGAGTGTTGACCATGCAGTTCACAGCACACACATCACACACATCAATTCTCTGGCTAGCAGCAAAATGGAGCAGGCAGCATGCAGCACACTGTGCGTTGCAAGGCTGGGTGACATGTAGGAGGGCGCTCCAGTGGACAGCAGCTTGGCTGCGGTTGTGTGGTGTGGTGTGGTGGTTGTTTGCTACGCACGAGCGTTTGGCATGCATTTCACATCAAGACTCTGGCAGCGCAGCAAACTGGGGCAGGCAGCATATGCCCCACAGCGTGCTGCATGCATGCAGCACGCTGTGCGTTGTAAGACTGGGTGCTAGGTAGGAGGGCGCTCCATCAGACGGGAGCTTGACTGCGGTTGCCCGGTGTGGTGTGTGTTGGTTGTGTGCCACGCACGAGTGTTGAGCATGCATTTCACATCAAGTCTCTGGAAGTGAAGCACACTGGAGCAGGCAGTATCCAGCACGCTGTGTGTTGCAAGGCTGGGTGGCAGGTAGGAGGGCGCTTCAGCAGACGGCAGCTTGGCTGCGGTTGTGTGGCGTGGTGTGTGTTGGTTATGTGCCACACAAGAGGTTTGTTGAGCATGCATTATACATAAAGTCTCGGGCAGTGTAGCGAACTGGAGTGGGCAACATGCAGCACGCGGTGCGTTGCAAGGCTGGGTGACAGGTAGGAGGGCGCTCCTGTAGACAGCAGCTTGGCTGCAGTTGTGTGGCGTGGTGTGTGTTGGTGGTGTGCCATGCAGGAGTGTTGACCATGCAGTTCACAGCACACACATCACACACATCAATTCTCTGGCAGAGCAGCAAAATGGAGCAGGCAGCATGCAGCACACTGTGCGTTGCAAGGTTGGGGTGACAGGTGGGAGAGCGCTCTAGTGGACAGCAGCTTGGCAGCGGTTGTGTGGTGTGGTGTGTGTTGTATGTGCACCACACAGGAGTGTTGAGCATGCATGTCGCAACACGTCTCTGGCAGGGCAGCGCACTGGGACAGGCAACATGCAGCACGCTGTGCGTTGCAAGGCTGGGTGGCAGGCTCGAGGGCGGTCCAGTAGACAGCAGCTTGGCTGCGGTTGCGTGGTATGGTGTGTGTGAGTTGTGTGCCATGCATGAGCGTTGAGCATGCATTTCACATCAAGTCTCTGGCAAAGCAGCGAACTGGAGGAGGCAACGTGCAGCACGCTGTGCGTTGCAAGGCTGGGTGGCAGGTAGGAGGGCGCTCCTTGGTTGCCAGACTCAAGCGGTGGTGTGTGTTGGTTGTGTGTGCACACGCGTGTCACATCCTGACAAGCCTCACACGTGAAGTCGTAGTTCATACAGGCAGCGCCTGCTGGCACCCAGGGCACTTATTGCCATCTGTAACGCACGGTGCCGACTATCGACCCAGAGTACTACATTGGTTTCGGTGCGCTTAAGGTACGCCGGGGGAACAGGTCCTTTCACAATTCTGAACCACAAGCCGCCAGGCCCCTGCACCAACAAGCATCATGACACAGCGGTTCCTACGAGCTAGATGGATGCGACCCCTAGCTTCTGGCACCTTCAGCGCCTGGGGCGGTCGTATTGCGCCTACGGCGGCGTCTGAGACGATCAGGGGTGCGCCTGAGGCAAAGCCCGAGGTGGTCGGCGCACCTGAGGCGCCGCCTGGTCCACGAAAGTAACGGCTCTGCCTCAGGCGCGCCTGCAGGCGTTGATTATGTGGTAGGACTGGAGCTTTCCAAGCTGGGTACGGCAGCAGTCAGCACACAGCGCGATATAGGTGGTTGCAGGGGCAGGTACAGCTTTTTGGTTTGGTTGGTGTGCCACGCGAGGGGGGGGAGCAGGCTGCTTGAAGCAGCTTTAATTTGCCTACAAACACGAGCGGCGTCAATCGACAGCCTGCGACCGTATTCTGTAGCAGGTAGGTACCTGCAGCTGGCGCTTGCAGCCCGGCAAGTAGCAAGGAGGAGGAAGAGGAGGAGGGAGGGGAGGGGGTTAGGCTTCGGCGTCGGCTAAGGCCTCGGCTTCAGTCACTGTCTTGTCAGCCTCATGTCAGACAGTGTGCGACCCACACAGTGTGAAGCGCAGAGTCTCTGCGCCTTGTATCGCATACCCATACCCATACCATACCCATACCGTTGAAACACAAGTCGTATATTTGGTATCCGTGCACCCCGCTAAGCCGCAAGTCACAGGTGCGAATGTCCAATGCATGGACACGAACCAGGGCTAGGGTTGTCATGTCAACAATTTCCAACACCCAATGCTGTCCGCAGGTCCAGCACGTGATACCAATACGCACTGCACGCAGCACGGAGAGCGCGACAGGAGGAAACGCGGCAGGAGCGCGGCAGGAAGGCACACAGTCTCTGCTCGGTCAGGGCCACGCAGGCCCGCTCGGAGCAGCACCCAGCCATGTGCCCTGTGGACTGGGCAAGCGGCTCGCGGTGGTCCGACAACCTCAAGGCAATGCCGCCCAGCAGCATCGTCGGTGAGTTGCATGGGCGCCTGTCAAATGGGAGCCCATGGGAGGTGACCACACACGGCGCGTGCGCTGCATGGCAGCTCCACTGCCTATGCCGCTGGTCAGGGTGTGTGCATGTGTCATGTAAGGGCTGCTGGCTGCCGTGCGTAACGAGAGAGCGAGAGAGAGAGCACCACTGGGGGAGCGGAGTTCAA
This sequence comes from Chlamydomonas sp. UWO 241, assembly GCA_016618255.1. Lineage (NCBI taxonomy): Eukaryota > Viridiplantae > Chlorophyta > Chlorophyceae > Chlamydomonadales > Chlamydomonadaceae > Chlamydomonas > Chlamydomonas priscui. The sequence continues at coordinate 292,518 of VFSX01000038.1, read as the reverse complement.
CCTCCTCGCGTCTGCTTGCCAGTCTGCGCCAACACACGCGCACATGCACACGCACACACACACACACACACACTAACGCACGCACGCACGCACACACTCAAACTCCCCCCCCTCCACGCAGCCTTTGCCAAGGAGTTTGCTGGACTGCACGACTGCGTGCGCATGCACATCGGGCTGCCTATCCCCTTCACCCCCTCACACACAGCCTGTATCTCTCCCCCGACAACACATGTACACACGCACGCACGCGCACGCGCACACACTTCCCCCTCACCCACGCAGCCTTTGCCAAGGAGTTTGCTGGGCTGCACGACTGCGTACGCATGCACATCGGGCTCCCATCGCCCGACTCGTTCCCACTCGCTTCCCTAACCGCGACGAACGCTCCGCGGCCGCGCCTGTATGGTGGGTTTGTCATCATTACCCATTATTATTACGCAAGGGGGCGAGAGAGAGCACGCGTGGAAGGGAGAAAGAGTTCATACTGCTCATGTTTAGACGGGGCACACAACCCAGACACCAGCAGGGCAAACACACACACGCACACCTGCAGGGCCCACACCTCGCAGCAGCCCCATTCTGACCATTCTGCTCTCTCACACCCACGCTCACGCGCACACTCACACACCAGCAGGTCCCACACCCATCAGCAGCCCCGACTCACCCGGCAGCAGCCCCGGCTCTGATGTGCGCCCCAAGCGCGACACCCACACAAGTGCGGGCGAGGGCAAGCTGGGCTCCCACACAAATGTGGACGACGGTGTGGACGGCGACATGTCGGGCAGCGGCGGCTTCAGCATCAAGGCTCTGTCGACGGTGGGTGGTGTGAAGTTGTGGTGGGAATTCACACACGCACACACGCCCACGTGCATGCGCACGTGCACTCACACGCACACACCCGCACACACACACACCTACACACACCACTGGTGCAGATGTCCGAAGCTCAGCAGTACAACTTTACTGCTGGCTACGCGCCACTAGTCGACTGGTGCCGCGCCACGGTCAGCTCGGTTCACGAGCCGCCAAACGGAGCAGAGGTGCGCAGGCACGCAGGGCCCTTGGCTCCTGTTTGTTTTGTGGTGATCAGTTAGTGCGGGGGCTGCGGGGGCGCTTAGTACATGACTTATCAAAACGTAGGCGACAGACTATGCTGTCACGACATTCATTCAGTGTCTGGCATACAGTGGGGAAACACACGTGGAAGACGCCATGAAAGGCACCCAACAAGACTGTGCAATCGACCACGCATGCACACCCTACACGCAGGTCTGCGTGACAGCGGGGTCCACTCAGGCTGTCGCCGCAGTCATTCAGTGTCTGACAGACCCAGGTGAGTTCGGGCAGCTTTAAATACCGACGGTGTGTTGGAATTGGTGGTCTTTGCTGGAATGTCGATGTTGCTGTGCCTGTTGCTGTTACCGCGTTGGGATGTGGCGATGAAGGGTGTCTGGGATTGGGATTGGGGATTTTAACCCCATGCTGTTGCGTCGATCCTTCCGTGTCTGACAGACCCCGACGAGTTTGGGGTTTGGAGTTTACGGTTGAGGGTCTGCACACACACACACACACATACACACACACACACACACAAACACACACACTCGCACACACACACGAACACACACACACACACACAAGGCCCGGCGCCTTCCTTCTGAGCACACAATCGTGGCATTCATCGAAACGATCTGCATGCTAACACACACACACACACACACACAGGCGACTTTATTCTTTGTGAGGAGTACACGTTTGCGGCATTCATCGAGACCATCTTCATGCCACGCAAGCTTGTGGTGCTGCCAGTCACGGTGCGTGTTTGCTTTTGAATAAACCAAGTGGACAAACCAAAAACAAAGTTTGTAAGATGATACCGTGGAGGGCGGGGGTGTCTGGGAGACACAATGAAAGGAGGTGTCTACAGCACAGTCCCCATACCTTGGTCGAAACACCCTTTTTGGCCGGACGATGTGATCGCGCCGTGCTCCTGCAACGAGCGTCTACGCCGCTTTGCACACGTATTATTCATACCCCTGGCGTCCCATCGCCGCCCCTAACATGAGGGCATCCGGCTCTAGGGGCGCTGCTGGCGAGGGGGCCGGTGTGAGGCTGGTTCAGACACCCAGCCACTCCCCGGCGGCTCCGCCGTTGCTAAAAATCGTTGGGCATGACCCCTGTACCACCACGATCGCGGCCAGAGCGTCGGTTGGGGCCGTGGGGAGCGGCATGGGGCGTGCATGGGCGTGCAGACCCCATGCAGCCATGCACGGCGCACCCAATGCGGCGGCCTTGTCCAACTTTTCTGACCCCGCCGCCGCGGCGCCTTGCATGAAACATTGTATAGCATCAATTGACGCGAAAATTGGAAGGGTATGTATCACCGATTTTGACCTGGCTACCTAGATCATCCTAAGGGGAGCTGCGACTCCAGGTCAAAATCGGTGATACACACCCTTCCAATTTTTGCGTCAATTGATGCTATATAATGTTTCATGCTGGGTACCGCGGCGGCGGGGTCAGAAAAGTTGGGCAAGGACCTCGTTCCCGCCCAGGCATCAGCCACGATATCGGTGTTGCGCGACCACCGATAGACACCCCAGGGCCAGCGCACGATGCAGCACAGAGCTCATCGTGACAACTACTTAGCATTATCTCTCATCGATCGCCCCGCGTGTCGACCAGAGGCTGCGGAGCAACCCCTGCACGATCCACCCACACACACACCTCCGAGATGCTCCAGCAAGCCCCCCAGCTTCTGTTTTGGGGCACGCAACGTATGTTGGGGTCAAGTACTAGACTTGTACGGCTAGAGGGAGGCCTTGGAGCAGGTCCATGGACACCTCGGCACCATGCACATTCAAGTTTTGACACCCCCCAAATGCGGCTGCGCCCACTCCCCAGGGCCAGCACCAAGCTGGAGATTGTTTTTGTTGACACTGTAAACAAACACTGTAAACACACAGTCCCCATACTACCCCCCCTCCCCACTAGAGACCCACACCTCCACGCGGACGATGTGATTGCTCACTGTGTACTGGGCCGTTTTGGCTAAACTCGCGACCTATGTGTAGCCAGTATTCCCAGCTATCGATCCCGCGCGTCGCGGTGGGGCGGGCATGCCCGTGGGGCGCAGGAGCAGGTGTTGGGAGTGACAGCTGGGTACACACACACACACACACACGCACACACGCACGCTTGTACACACGCACACACACACACACACGCAGATGGACTCTCAGGGCCTTCTACCCGAGGCGCTTGAGGCCGCATGCGCGCGGGGGGAAAATGCGCACACACACACACACACACACACACACACACCAACGTGCACACGCACACACATACACACACAGATGGACTCACAGGGCCTTCGACCCGAGGCGCTCGAGGCCGCATGCGCGCGGGGGCGAAAATGCGCACACACACACACACACACACACCAACACGCACACACATACACACACAGATGGACTCACAGGGCCTTCGACCCAAGGCGCTCGAGGTCGCATGCGTGCAGAAAACAAGCAGAAAATGACCCACTTCCTCACACAAAGACACCCAGACACACTGCACGCACACGCACACACAAACACACGCACACACACACACACATGCACACACACACACACACGCACACATACACACACACATACACCCACGCGCAGATGGACTCCCAGGGCCTTCTACCCGAGGCGCTTGAGGCCGCGTGCGTGCGGGGAGCTGAGCAGGCTGCAGCAACCGGCCGCCGGCCACCACGGGTGAGATAAGACGCCCCCGCACATTTCTTCCCGCCTCCCTACTCCGCCCCCACCGCCACCACCACCACCGCCATGCACACCCGTACAAACATGCATGCACGCATGCACACACAAGCACACACATACACAGAGAGAGAGAGATATCGTTACAGAGAACTCTGCACGGCAGACCTAGATAGGCTGTTTCTGGTCATCATTGAGGAGATTCCATTTGGAGGCGGGTGACCAACCGTGCGACAACAAGAGGGTGAACAACCTCATTCAAATAACAGTGGGGGAAAGGGGCAAATGCGGGACACTGACGGCTGTGTTCGTCACTCCGCTTCGACTGAGTTTAAACTAGGTCTCGGCAGATTGACATCCACAGTTGTGGAAATCTCGCTAAGAGGATCCACTCGGGGTCGACTCGCTTGGACAAGAGGTCCATGAACTCGGGGTGCTTGGAGATGTCGCGTTTGAAGTTGGAAAAGTGGGTGTTTGCGGAGGAACGGAACTTGACGGAGTGGGCGAAAAAGTCGCCGGCGCTGAGCCGGTATGATGTGATGGCGCCGCCGGCATAGAGCGAAGTCATGTCCGGTCGGCGGTACGCGAAAAGGGCGGCAGTGGGGGGGTATATGATGTCGGGAGGGAGTGGGGGGGGAGAAGGGACGGGCGGGTGTGTGGAGATGGAGGGGCGGGGGGACGGGGGAGGTGGGAGGCGGCGGATGAGGGAGCCGATGAACGTAGCACGGTGCTTGTTGATCGTGTCGATGATGGGGAACGTACAAGGGGGGGAGGCATGCATCGTGGTGGTGGAGGTGTGCTCTGTGGTGTGAGGAGGGATGCCCTTGATGAGGCGGAGGAAGCGGTTGTGGGTTACTTCAAGTCGGTGGATGTGGGCCTTGTTCAACGTCCATGTCTGGCAGCCATACAGTAGGGCAGAGATCACAAAGGCGTTGTAGAGGTGGATCTTGGTAGTGGGAGAGATTGAGTTGGAGTTCCAGAACCGGGGAGTGAGACGGTTGAAGGCGTACCAGGCACTTCCGATCCGGCGTGAGATCTCTGAGTCGAGGATGTCGGAATCAGACGTGTTGGGAGCGTCATCAGAAGGGGCGGCGGGGGAGGACAGAATACTTCCCAGGTATTTGAACTTGGAGGTGGAGTGGACCAGGTGGGGGGTAGATGAGGAGTTGGAGGGATGGTGATAGGGGCGGAGGGGACGGTGTGGGCAGAAGGGTGGCCGAGGGATTGTGCCACTGTTTTGTCGTAGTTGATCGCAAGGGCCAGGTCTGAACAGATGCGGTCAAGGAGGGTGAGCATGGTGCGGAGGTCGTCCTCGGAGGGGGCGAGCAGGGCGATGTCGTCGGCGTAGAGAAGGAGGGGGAGGATGGTGGTCAAAAAGTCCTTGCGGGACTCAGGGGTGTACAGTTTTCCGTCGATCATGTAGCCAATTTGAATGCCAGCGTTGGGGAGCTGGGCAATCAGGGACTGGACAACTGTGTCGATGTAGACATTGAAGAGGAGGGGGGAGAGGGGGCAGCCTTGCTTGACGCCAGCTTTGAGAGGGAAAGGGGCGGAGTATGCACCATTGACTCGGGCTCTGGCGGTGGCACCAGAGTAGAGGCTTTCGATGCGTGCAAGGAGGGCAGGGTGCGCGCCGCGGTGGAGGAGGGTTTTCCAAAGGGCGGCGTGGTTGACACTGTCGAACGCCTTGGACAGGTCGACGTAAGCCACATGGAGGGGGGCGTGGGCGCGGTGTGACTCCTCTTGGAGGCGTCGTAGGGTGAAGATGGCATCGGAGGTGCCACGGCCCGGACGGAAGCCAAACTGGGAAGTGTGGAGGGTGGGCTCCAGCTGGAGCTTGAGGCGGTTGAGGAGGATGTGAGTGTAGACCTTGCCAGCGACGGGCAGGAGGGAGATGCCGCGGTAGGACTTGCTGCGCGTGGGTGGGCCCGAGGATGCGCCCGAGGATACACACACACGCACACACACACACACGCACACACACACACACACACACACGCACACAAGTACACACACACTCACACGCACACACACACACACACATGCCCACACACACACACACGTACACACATGCACACACACACACACACACGCACACACACACACACACACACACATGCCCCCCCCACCATCACCACCACACACAACACAGGTGCTTTACACCATCCCGTCTGGACAGAACCCGACGGGCGCTGTCATGGGCCTCGCACGCAAGCACGCAATCTACGCGGTGGGTATGATTCCACATAGAATCTTGTGTTCAGATGCACATGTTTGATTGGGCTGATTGGCTTGAACTGGGTCTGCATGCACGCTGCCAGAATCAGGCAGTGGACGGGCTGTGATGGGCCTCGCACGCAAGCGCGCAATCTACGCGGTGGATGGGAATTCCTGTTTGAAACCTTGAAACTCTCACCTGAAACTGCCACTTGAAACTGCCACGTCAACGCTCCTCTAGTGCCGCTTGACTGCTGATTGGGTACGCTTTGTTTGAGTCGGGCGGCTGGGGGTGTTTGAATGGGGCAGTTGGCAATTTACGCGGTGGGTTGCAATTCAAGTTTGAAGCTTCACGGTGGGCCGTGAAGCTCTGCATGTTTGTGTATGTGCGACTCACGTGCCTTGCGCAGCAGACATGCTTGGCAGGCGATCAGGGCTGTACATCACTCATCACACGTTACTCATTTAGCCTCACTGATCACACGTCACTCATTTCATCACACCTCACTCATCGCAGGTCGCCCAGAAGTGGGACCTCGTGATCATTGAGGACGACGCATACTGGTGGCTGCAGTACGGGGACGAGCAGCTGCGGTAGGTGTGGGTATGGGAAGTGTGGACACTGTTGACTGTGGACCGATGAGGACTGTGGTCCGGAGTGGACGGTAGGGAGCAGTTTAGGGTGAACATTGTGGACGCGTTTTGGGGGGGTAATGACGCGTATTGGTGGCTGCAGTACGATAACGAGCAGCTATTGCTCGGTGTGGGGAGTGTGGGGGACGGGACGGTGTGAACATTGTGTGGGGCGGGGCAGTATCGTGTGGAACGTCGTCGTTGGGGGGGGGGGGGTCACTGTCAGCCTGCCAGGCATTCGGCGAATGCCTGGCAGGCTGTTAGGCTGGCAGGCTTTTTTTTAACGTCCTGCTTGCTCTCAAATCACCGTCCAGCTTATACGTCCTTCTGATCCGTCCTGCTGATCCAAACACACACGCGCGTTGCCCACCACCCCCCACCGACATGCCAGGCATGCATCTACCGCCCGCACTCTGCTGACATCACCGTCCTGCTGATTCGTCCTGTTGATCCAAACACACGCAGGTCGTCGCACACACCCGGCTCGCCCACCACACCCGACGACATGCCGGGCATGCGACTTCCGCCCAGCTTCCTCTGCCTCCACACAGACAGCCGCGTCCTGCTGATCCGTCCTGCTGATCCAAACACACGCAGGTCGTCGCACACACCCGGCTCGCCCACCACACCCGACGACATGCCGGGCATGCGACTTCCGCCCAGCTTCCTCTGCCTCCACACAGACAGCCGCGTCCTGCTGATCCGTCCTGCTGATCCAAACACACGCAGGTCGTCGCACACACACGGCTCGCCCACCACACCCGACGACATGCCGGGCATGCGACTTTCTCCCAGCTTCCTCTGCCTCCACACAGACAGCCGCGTCCTGCTGATCCGTCCTGCTGATCCAAACACACGCAGGTCGTCGCACACACCCGGCTCGCCCACCACACCGGACGACATGCCAGGCATGCGACTTCCGCCCAGCTTCCTCTCCCTCGACACGGACAGCCGAGTCGTGCGCGTCGACACGTTCTCAAAGATCCTCGGGCCAGGGTACCGCATTGGATGGCTCAGCGGCCCTGCGCCTCTCGTGGACAAGGTTGCACAGGTTAGTTGTATGGTCAGTTTTATTAACATAAATGTATGCTACGTTAAGAGCTCTTGCGGGAGGCCGAGGGGGGGGGGGGGTATTGGATGGCTGAGCGGCCCTGCATCTCTGGCGGAAAGATCGCACAGGTGTGTTGTTTAGGGTTTAGGAGTTCAGGGTTTGACTTGTAGGGTTCAAGGCACTGCCAACGCACAAGCACGCAAAACGCGAACATGCGCACACGCACGCCCCCCACACACACACACACACACCACATGCCGGGTGGCAGCGCGGGCCCGTGCTCGCTCTCTGCACACGCACATAAACATACGCGTGCACACACACACACACACACACAAACACACACTGGCGCACACACATGCATACACGCACACACACACACACACACAAACACACACACGCACACACATGCACGCACACACATATGCACCACTCGCAGGTTTTGCAGGGCGGCAGTGCGGGCCCCTGCTCGCTCTCCTTACACACGCACACACACACAAACACACAAACACACACACACACACTGGCACACACACATTCATACACGCACACACACACACACACACACTGGCATACACACACACTGGCACACACATTCATACATGCCCCCCCCTACACACACACACGCACACACATATGCACCACTCGCAGGTTGTGCAGGGCGGCAGTGCGGGCCCCTGCTCGCTCTCCATACACACACGCGCACACACACACAAACACACACACACTAAAACTTCAAGTGGTGTCAAAATCGTTGGGGGCTCCCGTCCCGACGCCGCCAATGGCGGACCAACTGGGCTGACAGGGTGCTGCTGCAGCGTGAGCGACTCTGGGTTTTGGAAAATCGGCTATGTCGCCGATTTGCCCTGATCCAGAGCGCTAGTGGCTGTTTGAGCCACGGCGTCATACGGCAGGCAACTGCGAGGCATGCGGGGACGGAGGGCGGGCTGCTGGCAGGAGTCGGCGCCGCCATCGTCGGTACCCCCATGCAGCCACGGGCACCGGCACCGGGCAGAGACTGCAGCTATGCTACAGCCAGGGCACCGGCTATGGGCATCGGCTATTGATTGACATCGGCTAAGGCTTCGGCTACGGCTAGGGACATCCTGCATCTGCACTCACATCGCATAGGCTAAACGTCCGCCCTCAGGGCATCTGCATCTGCATCGGCCACGGCTACTAACATTGGCTGCGGCGACGGCTTCGGCCTACGGACTGCAGCTATGGCACGAATCGCGGGGCACTTCAGTGACCTGCATGGAGGGTCTCTCCATGCAGGGCAAATCTTATTTGCATGACGACGGAGGTGCACTGGCAGCAAGCGCCCTCGCAGCGCAAGCGCCATGCATGGAGGCTGGCGGCATGTCGGGCGTGCGCCACATGATGATCGGAGGAGGAGGAGGGTGGCCGGGCTGGCTGCCCGAACTGAGACGCATGGCGCGACCAGATGTACTAGAGCTAGTGGGATGGACACAGTCAATGTGTACCCACTCAGTGGACTGTTACAGTTACATGGCATTCCAGCTAAGACAACACTAGTCCTAGTGCCACCGCCATGTGAAGGACGATAGCCACCAGCCGGTTACCTGCCGTCTAGACTACCGCTCCCGCCGGCTAGTTTAGACCCAAACAAGTCCCTGAGGGACATGTCTGGCAAGGAGCGTATAGGAAAGGACCGTCCTCCTCCTGGCCTTTGAGGCCAACCACGCCGGCTGTGCCGACTGGCGGCGCTGAAGCAGAAAAGTCCCCGCCTGGCATGGTGCATGGTTGTCCAACTCCATGCATGGGGCTCTGCCTGCGCCCCATGCGTCATGCATGGCCAGGTCCCACCCTCCAGGGGGGCCTGGGCAAACAGAGTCGTCATGGCAGGCTGCCTGAAGACCAATGCCGACGCCAGTCACCGGCAGACGAGTGCCCCCGAGGGTGAGCGCGGTGACAAACGCTGCGATGGTGAAGCGGATAAACTCTGTTGTTGCCTCGGCGGTCACCACCGCTGAAGCCCTGATGGTAGCTCGCCCCCACGAGCAGCCATCTTGACCGAATGTCCAGCATGCATTGACGGGCGCCAGCTCCTCCGCTCGTCGATCAACTCGTCGAGATCGGTGCCGCATGGCGTCCTGCATGGGAGGAGGATAAGGGCCGTCTCCCAGCACGGGTCGCGGCAGCGCCGCGGCTACTCGCCAAGCCAACCGAGGGACAGTCTAGCAGGAGCCAGGCCAGTCGTATTTTATCCCGCTCGTCAGCGGCACGGAGATCCTAGTCACCAGCAGCGCCGCATTGCTGGGTCCAGGGCTCGGCGACGAGAACGCGCCTCCGTTAATCGAGCCCCAGTGGACTCAGTGGACTAGTGCGGGTGATAGTATCTGCCTGCCTCAGGGATTGAGTGCGCAAGCACAAGTCTAATACGCCATTAAAGGCGTCCAACAAGACTGTAAAATCGACCACACTGGCACACACACATTCACACATGCACACACACACACACACACACACGCTACACGCAGGTTGTGCAGGGCAGCAGCGCGGGCCCATGCTCGCTCTCCATGCACACACACGCGCACACACTGGCACACACACACACTCACACTTCTATGCACCACTCGCAGGTTGTGCAGGGTGGCAGCGCGGGCCCGTGCTCGCTCCCCATGCACACACACACACACAAACACACACACTGGCACACACATGCATACACGCACACACACACACCACAGGTTGTGCAGGGCGGCAGCGCGGGCCCCTGCTCGCTCTCCATGGTGGTCGTCAGCGAGATGCTGTCTGCATGGGGGCCTGCACGCTTCGAGGGATTCCTGAGGCAGCAGCAGGTGTGGCACATGTGCAGCACTGTACATCTCTTAAAACATTGCCTAACAAGAAGCAAAACTGGGGATGTGCACATATGAACACGGGCATAAGCTGGGTGCTCGTCAGCGAGATGCTCTCAGCATGGGGCCCCGCACGCTTCGAGGGATGCCTGCGGCAGCAGCAGGTGGGGTGCATGGCTGTTCATCTTCTCAAGGACTCAACCTCTCTTGTACTGCAGATAAACAAAACCATCAGGAAACACACGTATCATGAAGGGCGTGTGTGTGTTGTTTGCTGGGTGCTTGTTAACAAGAAGCTCTCTGCGTGGGCCCCACGCGCTTCGAGGGGTTCCTGCGGCAGCATCAGGTGTGGCGCATGTGCAGGGCGGTATATCTTTTTTAACTGTGCATCACAGGGGGGGGGGGCACTCATGATACACGCACATGTCAACAAAGGCATGAGCTGCCCCCCCCCCCCACACACACACACGCACGCACGCACGCTCTCAACACCAACATGCAATCGTGCACGCCCTTCATGGCCTGGTTGTACCGCCTCCTGACGTACTATGATAACCATTTCTAACTGACCGTCACCGCAGGCAATGCGCCGCTCGCGCGCTGACGCTGCGGACCCCGCAGCGCGCCTTTTTCACCGCATCCCCCCCTCTCACCCACCCCCCCCACACAAACCCCTTTCACAACCTGGTTTGGTAACCGCCCGGGACCGCCTGAACCCGATTCTAATCGATTAAAACTGCCCGTCACCACAGGCAATGTACCGTCCGCACTCCGACGCAACAGACGCCGCAGCTCGCTCAACTCAACACACCTCCAGCTCCCATCATAGGGTGACCTCATATAACCGCTGCAACCGATTACAACCAATTTTAACCGATTCTAACTGCCGCAGGCAATGTACCGCTCTCGCGCCGACGCCGCCGACGCCGCAGCGCGCCAGTACCTGTCAGGCAAAGCAGGTGGGCTGCGGTTTTAAAACCCTGTCTTCAGTTGTACCCCGGCAGCGGAGTGTGTAGTTGGAAAGAGGACGAAAAAGCCCAAGCCCAGCATCGCGCGATCGGGTGGGCGTTTTTCATCCGGTCTTCAAGCCATAAGCCCGCAACACACACGCTATTTCCTCGTTTCACGCATAAGCGTACTCTCCCACCCATTCACTAACGCTCATTCCCTGTCTCAATCGCTCACACTTTCTCACACGCTCACCCTCCTACCCAGGGAGGGTGGGAGCAGAGTGGGCAGTCCCCACTGTCGGCATGTGTGTGTTTGTGCGCCTCACATGCCCTCCGGACGAAAACACGTACTCACACCCCCACTCTCTCCCACTCTTTCTCGCACTCTTTCACTCTCGACACTCCCCAATTTGTGTTCTCACTCTTTCGCCCGCACACACGCGCAGAGTGGGCCGTCCCCACTGCCGGCATGTTTGTGTTTGTGCGCCTCACGTGCCTTCCCGACGTCACGCCCTCGCTGCTGGGGGAGCTTCGCGCGCAACGTGTGGTTGCGATGCCGGGGCGGCTGTTTTGGGCGGACGAGGCGGCTCAGGTGTGTGGGGGTGTGAATGCCAGTGTGGGTTGTGGGGTTCCAAATAAAGGGGGGGTGAGGTGCCGCACGGTGCCGCAAGTGAGGCAAACAATGAGAATAAAAAACAATGGTGCAGCGAGTCGTTGCGATGCCGGGGCGGCTGTTCTGGGCGGAGGAGGCGGCGCAGGTGTGGAGTGTGTGGAGTGTGGGGTGAGGTGTGGAACGTGGTGCGGGGGGGGGGGGGCGCAGTGGTACACACTTGCATACACGCGCACACACACACACACCAGCACCACCACGCACACACTGCACGCCCCCTTCCCCTCCCCCCGCCCACAGATGCGCGGCGACCCCTGCCCCCTCCTGCGCGTCACCTTTGGCGGGCTGTGCGAGCAAGACATCCACGAAGGCTTCCGACGCCTGGGCGCCGCGCTGACGGCGGCGGTAGCCACCGAGAAGCTGCTGGAAGCTGCACTCTGATGCGAGGCAGCTGCCGCTCTGATGAGAGGATTCTGCGGCCCCTGTGCGCGCGACATCAGAGAGGGCTTCCGGCGCCTGGGCGCCGCGTTGACGGCAGCGGGAGCCACCGAGAAGCTGCTGGAAGTTGCACTCTGAGAGGAAGCTGCCGATCTGATGAGAGGTAGCTGCCGCTCTAATGCAGCACAGGGCACGGGGCGGCCCCTTGTGCGGGCACGCAACATTCATGGGGCTTTGGCGGCGTCGGTAGTCACGGAGTAGCTGTGCTCTGATGAGAGGAAGCTGCGGCTCTGATGAGAGGAAGCTGTCGCTCTAATGCAGCACAGGGTATCGGGCGGCCCTGAGCGGGTGCGATACCTGCAGGCGAAGGTTTCAGGAGTTTGGCTGACTGCGGGGGTGGCTGACTGCGGCGCTGACTGCGGCGGTGGCCGCCCATAAGCTGCTGCAAACCGCGCTCTGATAAGAGGAAGCCCTGACATCTGCCGAGGCCTTCTGTGTGTGCTGCACGGCGGTAATGCCTGCTGTCAAGCTGCTGACGAGATACTAGCAACACCCTCCCCTCCAACCCGATCCACCCACACACCGCACAACACCTTGACATTGCCCCGACATACTTTCGGTGTGTGAATGCCAACTTGAAACGCTGGGTTCGACATTCCAAGCACAATGCATGTTTGCCAGCGTTGTCCAATTCATGCCCCTTGAGTCTCTGTAGTCTTTGTTTCGTTTTGAAGTATGTTTGGGCGAACTCCGTAATACCTCCCCACCCCCCACCCACCCCACACACACACTCATCCTCACCCCACACAGCACAACAACACCCCTAGGGACAGTCGCCGCGCCCCCCTGTGCCATATAGTTGTCTGTACCATAGATTCGCAGTTTATATTCCACTCCCAAGTACATCCTTGTACTCTGCTACTACCATATGTTATGCTGGACCAAAGGTAGCAACCCTCGGCAATCAACACCAGCCAGTTAACCTTCAAGCTAGTGGTCCTCCGTGATATGTAATCGACCTAATCATTCCTCCCTTGTCTTCGGCTACAGCGACAGCCAGTCAAAGGATGGAGGGGGGAGCGGACGGGGAGTTTGAGCGAGTGAGAGGGGGAGAAAGAGGCACCAGGGCCATGTGTAATGCTGTGGCGGCATTCTGGGCGAGTAGAACGGCCTGCGGTTTTTACAGGCCAGCCAATGAGGCGAGCTGTATCCTCTCCGGAGAGGATCCCTAGATCCAGAGAGGCGGCTAAGTTGAGATGGGCCATCGAGCAGCAGCTGCAGCACCAGCAGCAAGTGGCAGCGCAACGCTTACTGCGCTAACCTCATTAGGAGCCAAGACTTCAACCAGGCCGACTTCAGCTGTTGGTTGTGATCTCAGGGGAAGCTGTGCTGCTCTGCGCTTGCTGCGGCTTTATGGTACTGCCTTTATTCCGCTGCCGTTTGCTGGCCGTTAGTGCGGGTTAAATCCGTGTGCGGATGTGTTCACGTGATTTGGGAGTGAATGGCAGGTGAAGGGGCGGTTGCTGCTATGATGCATCTATTCCGTCGTTTTGAATTATTGACAGGGGTGAGGTGTGATGGCAAGGTCGGTGCAGATCACTGCACTCCTAGTAGCATACCAATAAGGCCCCAGCATGTGCATTCCTCGCCAGTGGCATGGGCTCGAATTTTTGGGCGGAGAGAGTCAGCCGGCAGTCAAGTCACCCATTATCAAGTGCGCGGGCGGTAGTCAAACAAGGCTGTAGGGAGCGGCGGCATCTCAGTTGCACGCGCGTGCCAGAATAACACGAGGGATTGCGTTCGTGAGGGTTTTACACATGCTGATTGTGCCAGCACTCTCGATCAAACTTCATCTAAAAAAGTAACAGTGCTCAATGGCCAAACGGGAACTGAGGGGTAAAAAAAACAGGCGGGGTGCGGATGGGGTGCGGATGCGCGCGGGTGCAGCGACTCTCTCTATCAAACATCATTAGTGGTGTCACGCAGACTGTAAAATGTATGATGATGATTGGATGATGTATACAAAACAACAAGGGAGCCAGAGACTTCATACATGTGCAGCGTGTAGTCTCGATCGCAACCAAACGGTAGCCAGCCTTGGGGAATGGAGCGGCGCTCCGCCACAGCCAGGGATGCCAATGCCCCAAATATGTCAGGGCCTGCAGCCGTTTGCGGGTGCTGCGCACGGACGTGTGGGGGGCACCATCCCAGCAGAACTGGCTCTCCCCGGCAATGCCTGCCGAACAACGCACAAACAGCCTCCTCTTGTTTCAGGAGGGCTGCGCCCCTGCATGCAACCTGCTGCAGGAATGCCAAAACCGAACGCCATTCGGCACCAGTCATCTCTCTTCTCTCTATTCTCGCGCTGCGTCATGAGACAGCTCCGTCTTGAGGCAGGTCTGCCCACTCTCTCTCTTTCCCTCTGTCGTGAGACAGCTGCGCCGACTCCCCTCATGGCATCGGCATCGGGGGCGACCCGATATTTGCCAGCAGCGGGAGCAGCATTAGCATGAAGAAGGGGATGAACATGAGGCCGAGGTAAGCACTCGGGAGGTCCTTGTCCTGTGGTGGGTACGAAGCAGAGGAGGCGTGAAGTAGGTTCGAGATGGTGCACGGCAGCTGTGAAACGTGTGAGGAAGGGGGCGGCCACAATGCCTCAAACAAGCATTCACAAGCACACGTCCATCAACGCCCCATCACACCACACCTGGATGGTCTTTCCATACTGCCATGTCGCCAGCTTGATGGTTGGGTCGACCTGCACGCATGTGTGTGTGTGTGTGTGTGCGTTTGTGTGTATGTGTGCGTGTGTGGATACGTGCTTATGCACGCATGCGTATGTCAGCGTGTGCGTGTGTGTGTGTGTGTGCGCGCCTCATCGCAAGCTTGAAGGTTGGTTCGACCCGCACATGTGTGTGTGTGTGTATGTGTGTGTGTGTATTTTTGCGTGTGTGTGTGCGTGTGTGTGTTTGTGTGCGTGTGTGGATACGGGCTTATGCACGCGTGCGTATGTCAGCGTGTGCGTGTGTGTGTGTGCACGCCTCGTCGCAAGCTTGATGGTTAGGTCGACCTGCGTGTGTGTGTGTGTGTGTGTGTGTGTGTGGACACGTGCTTATGAACGCGTGCTTATGCGAGCATGTGTGTGTGTCTGTGTGTTCGTGTGTGTGTGTGTGTGTGCCATGTTGCCAGCTTGATAGTTCGGTCCACCTGCGTGTGTGTGTGTGGTGTGTGTGTGAGCGTGCTCTTTGTGCATGTGTGTGTAGATACGTGCTTATGAACGCGTGCGTATGTCAGCGTGCGTGTGCGTGCGTGTGTGTGAGCTCGTTGCAAGCTTGATGGTTGGGTCGACCTGCACGAATGTGTGTGTGTGTGTGTGTGTGTGTGTGTGCGCGTGCGGGTTTGCACGTCCATGTGTGCCTCGAGTGTGCGGCCCGAAAGCGTTGGGTGCTCGTGCTGAGAGCAAAGTCGGTCTGTGCAGGCAGCTTCAACAAGGATTCCTCAAGGTCAGGAGAAATGGCCTCAATAGTCTTAGGTGCAGGCCTCAGCCGTGGGCCGGGCCTCAAGCCACCCACGGCGATGCCACTGCTTGTGCGTGTGCGTGGCTGTGTGCACCAACTCGTGCGGGGCTCGCCATGCGCTGCACCCACCAAGTGGATGCATATGTGAGGTGACTGTGCGTGCGTGTGTGTGGTAGGGTAGCTTCATGCGCGCATGGCGCGGCGGCTGTGCATGTGCCTCACAGCGTGTGTGCCTTTGCCTTGCCTCCTCCCCGCCCCAGCCCCTCTTGTTCGCATGTCGTTAGCACGCTGGCACACTATGGTGACACGGGCAGGCGCGGTTCGTGCCAGACGAGGCGACACGAGACACAGCGACAGGACACGTAGGCGTGTCCTCCGCCTACCTCTGGGCTGGAGGCGGGCGACGCCGCGCTCCCTGCGCTCTCCTTGTCGCCCGCTTTGCTGCGTAGCGACGTTGTCCGCCGGTGAATGACTGGTGCCTGTGATGTGTGCAAGGCAGGCCAAAGGGGGGGGGTGTTTTGAGGCTCGCGTGCGCCCACGCCGCGCTTCCCCTTAGCAGCGAGCAAGACACCCCAGTGCCTGTGTGACACGTGCAGCATGACCTCTTGAGAGCAAACACTGTGTGTCCCCCCCTCCATGTGGGTGCGCACAGGCCGCGGCCACTCACCACGCCGGATTTTGCGCCGAGCGCCGCAGTCGTGGTGACCGCCACCATACGAGGTGCGAGGAAGAGGGGAACAAGGGGGCGTGCGAGCATCATGGTGAATACGGTTCAGTACAATGAGAAGGCGAGGAGTTCAAGTCGCTATTACTCTGAACCCTTTGTGTGGGGGTTGCTTGCGTATGCTCTGATGAGAGCCCAATTTGTGGCCCTAGCCTCTAAATCGAGCGTGGTGCCTTGCATCACGACTCCCATTCTGCGCCTGGGGCGCATGCTTTGAACACGATTTGCTTTTCCCCCATGCAGCTGGCGCTTTGCAGCTGAACTGAGCTGCTGCTACCCCCATCGCATGGGCAGCTGCGCTCCCTGCCGACACTTTATTGATAGAGAGCTCGGGCCTGCAAGAACAGGCTTTGCGTCGCTGGTGATCAGGGGAGCTCGTGGTGATCAGCAGCGTTCCGCGCCCGATTGCTGACCAGAGCTGCTGCGATGTGGGGCCAACCGAATGGCACCGTGTTTGGGCAGCCGGCTGGGGGAGCAGGAGGGGGAGGAGGGGGAGGACCCGCTGCACCACCTACCACAATATTTGGGCAGCCGGTGCCGGTTGCAGGAGCGGGTGCGCAGCAGCAGCAGCAGCAGCAACAGGGCTTCGCCCAGCGCACCATCTTTGGACGCCCTGTGCCGAGCGGTAGCCTGCCTGGTGGCCATGTGGTGCGCGATGATGCATGCATGGCGTTGCATGGCGCATGCGTGTGTAGCTCACGTGTGCATGTACATCACATGTACACGCATGCAAGTGCTGCAGCTGCCCCACACGGCACATGCTGCACGCCCGCACACTCTCACACACTCACGTGCACACACGTACAGGGCCCCCGTGCCACTTCACCCCTTCCGTCTACACTACGACGCCCCAACCAAAACGACGCTCCCTCTTCCCCCCTCCCTCAGGCGACGCAGCCGGTTGCCTTCCGACACCAGCAGCAACAGAGGGGCAGCGCGCCAGACCCCCCCGCCGCGGTGACCTCCCCCCGCGCATCTTGGGGCGCGTCAATCGGGTCGCTCTTTGGGATGGGCAGCAAGCCATCGGCGGCGGCGCCGCAGCAGCACCACCCGCAGCAGCAGGCACAGCCGCAGGGGCAGCCGCAGCAGGGCGGGTGGGGCGGCGGCGGCGGTGGTGGTGGATGGGCGGGAGCAGGCGCAGCAGCAGCACCCGCAGCGGGCGGGCGGGGCGCTGGCGGCGGCGGCGACGGCGGCCCAGCGGCGACCGCTCAGCAGGTTGGTGCTGGAGTCTCTGGCATGTGGTCCGCAGGCGGCGGGGCTGGCCGTGGCGGTGGCCGAAGTGACGCGGGAGGTGCTGGCAGCGGGGCCCGCGGGGCCGGCGGACAGTGGGGCGGGGTGAGAGGTGACGGCGGCGGCGGCGCGCGCGGCGGTGGCGCGCGCAGCGGCGGTCGCGGCGGCCGAGGCGCGGGCGGGGGCGTGGATGAGTGGGCGGCGGGCGGAGGGGGGCGCGGGCAGGGCGGCCGCGGGCAGGGGCGCGGCGGCGGCGACGGCGGCATCGGGCGAGGGGGGGACCCGCTGCAGTCACCAGAGGTGCGTTGTTTTCAAGGTTGTAGGGGTGGGTGGACAGTGGGTGGGTGGGTGAGTGGGGTGTGGGGTGTGGGTGTGGGGGCAGAGGCGTGGGGAAAGCGGTTGCCAGAGGTCCTTTTTGTTCGTCTTTTTTTTTGTAGGGTTCAGGGGTGGGTGGGTGGGTTGGAGGCTGCGGCGTCAGAGGCGTGAGGGCACGAGGGGGAGGAGGACAACGCATGTGTCGAGGGGGGGGGGGACCTGTTCAGGGGACCCGTTGCAGTTGCTGGATGCATTTATTATGTTCAGTGTTTTTTGCTGAAGGCTTTGGGGGCGGGGGGGGGGGGGGGCGTAAGCGGCGCGGGACAAGAGGGGGAGGAGGAGGCAATTGCTGAGGGGGGGGGGGGGCCCGCTGCAGTCGCCTGAGGTGCGATGATTTTTCTTTACTTTGTCTTTTTTTGTATGGTTTAGGGGTGGGTGGGTGGGGGATTGGGTGGGTGGGGAGATGGCACTGTTTTTTTTAGGGTTTAGGGGTTTGGGTGGGGGTGGGAGGGTGGGGGTGGAGAGGGTGGGGGTGGGGGGGAGGTGGCGGCGGCGGAGGCGTGGCGAAAGGAGGAGGACGAGGCCTTTGCCGGGTGGGTGGATGGGTGAGAGAAGAGTAGTATTACACATCCACTGCCGGCGGTCACAATCAGTTCCAAAGTTCCAGCGGGACTATCAGACAGCAGGCACAAGGCCCACCAAACGGTCAAGCTACAAAAGTAGCCCACAGTAGCGCCACCCACCCTAGGTGGTGGGCGCCAAGCAGCAGCACAGGCCACAGGCACCTCACCAAAGCCAGCGGGAGGGGTGGGACGCTGCAGTCGCAAGACGTGCGTTTTTGTTTTGTTTTTGGGGGCCATCCCCACCCAACTTGTGACCAAAATGTGGCCACACCCAAAATTCCAAAGTCGACAAAACGGCCCCATCGAGCGAGCAGAATGCTTCCTCGACACGTAATATAGACATGCGTGTCGAGAGCATGTGCTGGACGCGTCGTGGGGCCGTCACGGGCCTCGCGGAGCGCCATGCAACAGTCGCACCCAACCCCCTGCCGCGCCGCTGCGGGGAGCCAGCCCCCCGCGACGCCTCCTACCGATCGGTACCACCCGTGGCCTGCACTTGACGAGGCGCTGGGTCCCGTGCCGTGCCGCGTTGCGGGGGTAACTGTGCTGGGCGACACCAAACTTTCGGCATGTTTTGCGACGGCGCCTCTGGACCAAATCCACTTTTGACGAGTGCTTTTTAGTTGCCGCGAATCTCATTTAGATGCATGCTTCGTGGGTGGCCGTGGCTTGAAGAGACGGTGAAATGCGGAACGAAATCGTTTGTTCCGCTTTTGCACCGTTCTCCAAGCCACGGCCACCCATGACGCAAGCGTCTAAATGAGATTGGCGGCACCTAAAAAGCACTCGTCAAAAGTGGATTTGGTCAACCAGGGAAGCCACAAGAAATTCCCAAAGTTTTGTGTTGCCCGTTTAAGCCACTTTTCCCCCTGGGGTGGACCCAGGTTGGGTGGGGATGGCCTTGGGATGCTGATCGTTTTTGGGTTTAGGGTTGAGAGGAGGGGGGCAGGGGGCGGCAGCGGCAGAGGAGGAGGTAGAGGATGCGGCATGCGTTGTCGGGTGTGTGTGTGTGTGGCAGAGGTGTGTGTTCATGCTGGTTTCATGTCATGCGGGTTTGCTGCTTGCTGCTTTTTACCAGGCTTGGGTACGGCCCCCACACTCGAAGCCAACCCAAACTCAAATCAACCAACAAGCGGTTTGCCGACGGCAACGTAGTTTCCCCCTGTTTAGCTTGGCATATTAACCCCATCTACCAGGCGGTGATTTGGCCCCCGAACTCGAAACCACAGAGAATTCAAACCAATTACAGGAGGTGGCGCGCCGTCAGGAGCGCGCCAAGCGGTTTGCCGACAGCAACATTTGTGGTGTGTGTATCAGCCCTATCTATGAGGTGTCGGTTCAGCCTCCAAACCGACCCGAATTCATTTCGACCGCAGGAGTTGGCTCGCCGTCAGGAGCGCGCCAAGCGTTTTGCCGACAGCAACGTTGCTGGGGGCGGCGGAGGAGGAGCGTTGGACGACTCCATGGGCGTGGATGGAGGAGCCAGGGCTGCCGCATCGCCGGCTACCATGCCGGCGTTTGGAGGTGCGTGCGTGGGCTTGTGTTGAGTTCATTTAGGGGTGGCGTGGCTGGTTCATAGGCGATCGCGGTGGTGGGGTCAGGGTGGGGGTGATATGTGCGTGTGTTTGTGTCATGGGGGGTGGTAGTGGAGGCGAAGCGGGGGACGAGTCCATGGGCGTCGATTGAGGAGCCAGGGCTGCTGCGCTGGCTGCTATGCCCGCGTTTGGAGGTGGGTGTGTGGGATTGTGCGTGGGCCATGCAGGGGTGGCATGGCTGGTGCTTCATACATGATCGCGTGGGGGGAGGGTGGGTGGAGTGTAGTAGAGGAGGAGCCAGGGCTGCGGCAGTGGCTGCCATGCCGGCGTTTGGAGGTGCGTGCGTGGGCTTGCGTTAAGTTCATTTAGGGCTGGCGTGGCTGATGTTGCATGCATGATCGTGCGAGGGGTGGGTGGGTGGGAGGGGTGTGTGTGGAGGATGAGCGGGGGACGACTCGATGGGCGTGGATGGAGGAACCAGGGCTGCTGCGCTGGCTGCTATGCCGGCGTTTGGAGGTGCGTGCGTGGGCTTGCGTTCAGTTCATTTAGGGCTGGCGCGGCTGGTGCTGAATGCATGATCGTGCGTGGGGTGTGTGGGTGGGAGGTGTGTGTGTGTGGAGCATGAGCGGGGGACCTCTCGATGGGCGTGGATGGAGGAACCAGGGCTGCAGTGCTGGCTGCTATGCCGGCGTTTGGAGGTGCGTGCGTGGGCTTGCATTAAGTTCATTTAGGGCTGGCGTGGCTGGTGCTGCATGCATGATCGTGCGTGGGGTGTGTGGGTGGGAGGTGCGTGTGTGTGGAGGATGAGCGGGGGACGACTCGATGGGCGTGGATAGAGGAACCAGGGATGCTGCGCCGGCTGCTATGCCGGCGTTTGGAGGTGCGTGCGTGGGCTTGCGTTAAGTTCATTTAGGGCTGGCGTGGCTGGTGCTGCATGCATGATCGTGCGAGGGGTGTGTGGGTGGGAGGGGTGTGTGTGTGGAGGATGAGCGGGGGACGACTCGATGGGCGTGGATGGAGGAACCAGGGCTGCTGCGCTGGCTGCTATGCCGGCGTTTGGAGGTGCGTGCGTGGGCTTGCGTTAAGTTCATTTAGGGCTGGCGTGGCTGATGTTGCATGCATGATCGTGCGAGGGGTGGGTGGGTGGGAGGGGTGTGTGTGGAGGATGAGCGGGGGACGACTCGATGGGCGTGGATGGAGGAACCAGGGCTGCTGCGCTGGCTGCTATGCCGGCGTTTGGAGGTGCGTGCGTGGGCTTGCGTTCAGTTCATTTAGGGCTGGCGCGGCTGGTGCTGAATGCATGATCGTGCGTGGGGTGTGTGGGTGGGAGGTGTGTGTGTGTGGAGCATGAGCGGGGGACCTCTCGATGGGCGTGGATGGAGGAACCAGGGCTGCAGTGCTGGCTGCTATGCCGGCGTTTGGAGGTGCGTGCGTGGGCTTGCATTAAGTTCATGTAGGGCTGGCGTGGCTGGTGCTGCATGCATGATCGTGCGAGGGGTGTGTGGGTGGGAGGGGTGTGTGTGTGGAGGATGAGCGGGGGACGACTCGATGGGCGTGGATGGAGGAACCAGGGCTGCTGCGCTGGCTGCTATGCCGGCGTTTGGAGGTGCGTGCGTGGGCTTGCGTTAAGTTCATTTAGGGCTGGCGTGGCTGGTGCTGCATGCATGATCGTGCGAGGGGTGTGTGGGTGGGAGGGGTGTGTGTGTGGAGGATGAGCGGGGGACGACTCGATGGGCGTGGATGGAGGAACCAGGGCTGCTGCGCTGGCTGCTATGCCGGCGTTTGGAGGTGCGTGCGTGGGCTTGCGTTCAGTTCATTTAGGGCTGGCGCGGCTGGTGCTGAATGCATGATCGTGCGTGGGGTGTGTGGGTGGGAGGTGTGTGTGTGTGGAGCATGAGCGGGGGACCTCTCGATGGGCGTGGATGGAGGAACCAGGGCTGCAGTGCTGGCTGCTATGCCGGCGTTTGGAGGTGCGTGCGTGGGCTTGCATTAAGTTCATTTAGGGCTGGCGTGGCTGGTGCTGCATGCATGATCGTGCGTGGGGTGTGTGGGTGGGAGGTGCGTGTGTGTGGAGGATGAGCGGGGGACGACTCGATGGGCGTGGATAGAGGAACCAGGGATGCTGCGCCGGCTGCTATGCCGGCGTTTGGAGGTGCGTGCGTGGGCTTGCGTTAAGTTCATTTAGGGCTGGCATGGCTGGTGCTGCATGCATGATCGTGCGTGGGGTGGGTTGGGGTTCGTTGGGGTGGGCTGGGTTGGGTGGGTGGGGGGTAGTGGAGGTGGAGCCAGGGCTGCTGCGCCGGCTGCTATGCTGGCGTTTGGAGGTGCGTGCGTGGGCTATTTAGGGGTGGCGTCGCTGGTGCTTCACACATGATCGCTGGTGGTGGTGGGGGTGGGGTGGGGTGGGGTGGATGAGGAGCGGGGACAGCTCCATGGGCGTGGAAGGAGGAGCCACGGCTGCCGCAGCGCCTGTCACTATGCCGGCGTTTGGAGCTGCGTGTGTGGGCAATTTAGGGGTGGCGTGGCTGGTGCTTCACACATTATCGCTGGTGTGTGTGTGTGGGGGGGGGAGGGAGGGGGCGGGGTGAGCGGGGGACGACTTGATGGGCGTGGATGGAGGAGCCAGGGCTGCTGCGCCGGCTGCTATGCCCGCGTTCGGAGTTGGGTGTGTGGGATTGTTCGTGGAGTGGCGTGAAGGGGTGGCGTGGCTGGGCGGGGGGGGGGAGGGGCGGGGGGGGGTGGGGGGGTAGTGGGGGATGAGCGCGGGACGGCTCCATGGGCGTAAATGGAGAGGCCAAGGCTTCTGCATTGGCTGCTATGCCGGCGTTTGGAGGTGGGTGTGTGGGATTGTGCATGCGCCATTCAGGGGTGGCGTGGCTGGTGCTTCATACATGATCGCGCGGGGGGTGGGTGGGTGGAGTGTAGTGGAGGAGGAGCCAGGGCTGCGGCAGTGGCTGCCGTGGCGGCTTTTGGAGGTGCATGCGTGGGCTTGAGCGTTGGCCATTTAGGGGTGGCGTGACTGGTGCTTAATGCGTTATCGCGGGAGGTAGGGGTGGGGGGGGAGTGGCCCAGGCCCAAGCCGAGGCGGGCTCACACCTGATCGAAGGAGTCAATACAAAAAGAAAAAAACACAGGCAGAACACATGAAACAAATGATGCCTCTATGCCTGCCCCCCCACCCCCCTCCCCCCCCGCCCCTGTACACGCACAACCTGTCTTCCCCATTGATCACACACACACAGGCGGTCGCGGTCGCGGCCCAGGCCCAGGCCCCCACTCACGACAGAAACAGTCAGAACAAGCAGCAAAACACAAGCAGAACACATACAACGAATGATGCATCAATGCCCCCCCCTCCAACACACACAACCTCTCTTCCCCGTTGATCACATGCACACAGGCGGCCGCGGACGCGGCTCAGGCCCCGACCCGGGGCGCGGCGTGGGCAGACAGGGCCCCGGCCCGCACTCCACCGAAGGAGTCAAAACAAGCAGCAAAACACAGGCACAACACAGAAACACATGCCTGAATGCCCCCCCCCCCCAAACACACACAACCTCTCTTCCCCATTGACCACACACACAGGCCGCCGCGGGCACGGCCTAGGCCCAGGCCCTCACTCGTGACAGAAACAGTCAGAAAAGCAGCAAAACACAGGCATTACACGTAAAAAACCAAATGATGACTCAATGCCTGCCCCCCCTCTCTTGTATCACGCACCAATGCTTCGCCCCCCATTAACCACACACACAGGCGGCCGCGGGCGCGGCCCAGGCCCAGGCCCTCACTTGCGACCGAAGCTATCAAAGCAAACGGCAAAACACAGGCAGAACACAGACAAGAAACCAATGATGACTCAATGCCTGCCCCCCCCCCTCCGCCTCTTGTATCGTGCACCAATGCTGCGCCTCTCATCTACCACAAATGCAGGTGGGCGCGGGCGCGGCCCAGGCCCAGGCCCTGGGCGCGGCGGGCGCGGACAGGGCCCCGGCCCGCGCAGCCCACCCCCACCCAGCAATGTGTGGACGCGGCTCGGTGCCACACCCCAGTTGGGTGCCCATCAGGGCGGCGGGGCCGGTGCGGACGACGACGCGATGGGCGACGACGGTGCGTGTTCGGTTTTACATGTTGGCACACTTGTGTTTGGCTCTTTCGCACTCATATACAGCGAGGACACATGGCGCAATATGTAGGCTCTTAAGGCTTCTGATTCCTTGAGCGATTGCGTGTGTATGGCTGCCCCAATGCGGCTCTGACAAGTCTTTTACAATGTATGTACACAAAGGCGGTGTCGAGGGTTCATACTTCCACACCCGAGTCAGGCCCACATCAGGGCGGCGGCGGGGGCGGGGGGGACAACGATGCTATGGGCGATGACGGTGCGTGTTTGGTGTTACACATGTGCGCACTTGAGGCTCTTATCCGGCTCTTCTACGTATATGATCAGCCTTTCAAAAGCCTTAACAGCACATGGCTTTGCTGTGTGTAAGGCTCGGATGCCGCTCTCATGTGGCTTTTGGGCCACACCCCAGTTGGGCTCCCAACAGGGCGGCAGCGGGGGCGAGGGAGACGACGATACAATGGGTGACGACGGTGAGGAGGCGGTTTCACGTGTACATGTCATCGAGTGGCTGTTGACATGCGGCTTTTGACATACAACTTTTGACATACGACTTTTGACGTACGGATCTGATACGGCGACTGCTCGAAACTGCACGGCTTTCACACGGCATTTTTTTGAGCCAATGGCGATGCCATGGAGATTGTGCGCTGACGGCTCTTAAAAGGCTCTTATTTCGAGGCATTGACAAGCCTCCTCTTGTGCCACACGCCTTCTCCTCCTGCACGACACGCCTCCTCTTCCTGTGCGACAAGCCCCCTCCAGCGCGACAAGCTGTATACTCCTGTATCCGGCTCTGTCAAGCCTCCTAATACGGCTCGTAGTACAACACAGCTGTAACAGGTTTACAAGGCCGCCCCCCCTCCCCACACACCACCACCGCTCCCTCCACACCCACAAATGCACAGGCGATGATGGCGGCGGCGGCGGCGGCGGCGGCGGCGGCGGCGGCGGCGACAGCGATGCCGCCCCGTTCGACGCGTCTGCTGCGCGGGCAGCGGCGCTCTCAGCAATGCCGACGTTTGCTGGTGAGCACGCGCACATGCGCACGCGCATGCACACACACGTACGTGCACACACGTACTACCCGCATGCACACGCACACTTACTACCCCGTAACAGTAACAGTAACAGTAACACGGGGTTTCCAGCTAAGCAGGCTACTCTTCTACTAGAGACACCCGCCGATACTCCAGCACACTTAAGTACTAGAGTACCGCCAGCTCCCGGCCGATAGACTACCGCTCCCGCCGGCTAGACTACCCCAAACAGCGGTCTCTGAGAGACATGTCTGGCAAGGAGCATATAGGAGAGGACCTTCCTCAGGGTCACAGTAGTGGCCTTGTGGCCAGTCAAGCCGGCAGAGCCGACTGGCGCTGACTGGAACGGTCCCCGCCTGGCAGTGCATGGCTGTCCAGCTCTCGTTTGCATGGGGCTCAGCCGGCGCCCCATGCCTCATGCATGGCCAGGTCCCACCCTCCAGGGGTGCATGGACGACAGAGTTGTCATGGAGGCTGCCTGAAGACCTTCCAACGCCAGTCACCGGCAGACGAGCGACCCCGAGGATGAGCGCGGTGACGAACGCTGCGATTGGTGAAGCGGATTTACTCTGTGTTGCCTCGGCGGTCGCCACCGCTGAAGCCGTGATGGTAGCCCGCCTCCACTGGCAGCCATCTTGACCAATGTCCAGCATGCATTGACGGGCGCCAGCTCCTCCGCTCGTCGATCAACTCGTCGAGATCGGTGCCGCATGGCGTCCTGCATGGGGGGAGGATAAGGGCCGTCTCCCAGCACGGGCCGCGGCAGCGCCGCGGCTACTCGCCAAGCCATGGCAGCGCCGGGCAAGCCGCTCCTGAAGTGTTCCTACTACTCTGTATGCAAACACAATCACACACACGCACACCGGGGGATCACGGTGGGGAATGCCCTCGCTAAGCTATACAGCTTGGTGCTTATGAACAGGCTGGACGCCTTAGCAGAACGGGAGGGGTACCGGGCGCGGGGCCAGGCAGGCTTCCGGAAGAAGAGGGGGACCCCAGATAATGCCTTCATCCTGCAACACCTTATTGAGAAGAGCGGCCTCCAGCGCAAACCGCTGTACGCCGCCTTTATTGACTTCAGGAAGGCTTACGATTGCGTGCACCGCCCATTGCTTTGGGAGTGCCTTAGGAGCCTGGGGGTACATGGGGAGTTCATGGCGGCGCTGATTGCCATGTACGATGGGTCCGCAATGTGTGTGCGCATCGATGGGAAAGTGGGACCCGCGTTTCCTTCACACAAGGGGGTCATGCAAGGCGACCCACTGTCACCGCTGCTGTTTGGGCTTTTTATTGACGCATTGGAGGGAGTACTAGACGCAGAGCTCCCGGGTGATGGGGTGGAGATGGCGGGGCGGTTACTACGGCTGCTGCTGTACGCTGATGACTTGACGCTGCTGGCAGAGACGCCCGAAGCGCTTCAACGCATGCTAGATACTCTGCACGCCTTTTGCGGCACGCGCGCACTAACAGTAAACGTTAAGAAGTCAGAAGGGGTGGTGTTCAATGACCAGTTCTGCCCAGTCGGGGCGGCAGGGGGGAGGGTAACGCTGAAGTTTGCAGGAGCAGATCTACCCATGACACACGAGTTCCCATATCTGGGCATGCTCTTTCACCACCGGCGGGCAGTGGGGGGGGACGTGGGCACCCGACGCTCTAGGGGCCAGCGCACCAGATACGCGCTAACTCGCAGATGCTATATAATACGCCTTAACAATATTGGCATTAAGGCCCACCTGTTCGACACGCAAGTACGGCCTGTGCTAAATTACGGGTGTGAGGTGTGGGGCCCTGCGATGATGGCGGATGCTGGGGGGGGCGTGTTTGCCGGGGCGGGCGGACGGTGGGAGAGAGGCAGGAGTGGGAGGGGCGCTAAGGCCGCACGCGACGGATGGCGCACCCTGGAGGAAGTGCTTCTGCAATTTACCCGTGCGTCCCTAGGAGTCCGCAGCAACGGGCAGCAACTGGGGATTTTGGCGCGGGAGGCGGGGTGGCGGCCGCTGGCGGCAGATTGGCTGCGCCAGGCGACGCGCTTTTGGGATAAGGCGCGGGGGCGGCCTGACGGTGACCTGCTTAAAGATGCAATGCGGGAGAGCTGGGGGCTGGCCGAAGCGGGGGGGACGTGCTGGGCGGCACGCTTGCAAGTGTGCCTCGGAACTGTGGGGCACACCCTGGCGTGGGACCAGGAGGGACCGGTACGCATCACCAACCTGCTGGACGTGGCGACCGCGGCGTGGCTGGCCGCCGCGACAAGCACACCGGCGCTGCCGAGCGGCACTACCGTGCGTGATGTACCTGAGGAGTGGTCGCGCGGCTTTAAGATGCTGACCTACATGCGGTGGATGGCGGGTAGCGACAGCGAGCCACCGGCCCTGTTGAGCTCAGGGCTGAACAGTGCTGCCCGGATCACGGCTCTAGCTAGGTTCAGGATGGGGCTCCATGAGCTGCAGATAGAGCGGGGGCGCTACGCCGTGGCGGGACAGAGGCAGCGACGCAGCCAGCGGGCGTGCTGCCTATGCGGTGGGCTAGAGGATGAGGCACACATGGTATTTGAGTGCCCTGCCTATGAAGAGGCACGGGTGCAGGCCCACAGCCTGTTTCGGTCCATCCCTCGCCCCGAGGAGGCCGATTTAGATGAGCGGATGCGGGAGTTTATGAATCCTCGGCCAGGCCAGGAGAACCCCAGGTTTTGGCACGAGCTGGCTGACTTCCTTGTCGCCTGTTTTGAGACACGCACCGCGTGCACAGCAATCATGATGGCAGATGGCATGCTAGGGGTCTAATTTTGACAGCTGCCGGCCTCTTTCCTAGGGTCTAATGTGCCATCAAAGGCGTCCGACGGACTGTAAAATCGACCACCGGACACGCCACCGCTGCCTTCTTTACGTCGTATGGAATCAGGTGTTTGCTCACCTCTCTTGACACGCCCCCCAGCTTCCCCAGCGCCCTGCACCCATCCTCTACACGCACCTGGTACGCAAACTAAATCCTCCTCCTTTCCCCCTTGGCACGCCCCCTGCCTCCTGTCAAAAGGTCGCAGCGGCAGCGCTGGCGGCGGCCCGGCGCCTTCTGCCCACCTCCCTCGGCACCTTCCCCCCAGCTTCTCCAGTGCCCCGCGCCCGGCCCCACCCTACACACACGCCTGGTACGCCCCCCCCCCCCCCCCTTGATGTTAATAGGCCGCAGCGGCGGCGACCAGGCGCTATCCGCCCAGCTCCCTCGGCACCTACCCCCCAGCTTCCCCAGTGCCCGGCGCCCAGCCCCCCCCTACGCACACACGCCTGATACCCCCCCCCCCCCTGCCTGTCACCAGGCCGCAGCGGCGGCGATAAAGGCGGACCACGCCTTCCACCCACACCCCTCGGCACCTGCCCCTCAACTTCCCCAGCGCCCCGCGCCCAGCCCCACTTCCTTCTGCCTTCACCTTCACACAAACGTTCCTCCTGACTGCACACCTTACTCCTGCCTTCACTTTCACCTGCACGTAAATACCCCCCCCTCCCCCCCTTCTGTCAACAGGCCGCAGCGGTGGCGGTGGCGGCGGACCCGGCGCCTTCCGCCCACCTCCCTCGGCACCTACCCCCCAGCTCCCCCAGCGCCCCGCACTCATCCGCACCCTACACACACGCCTGGTAAGCCCCCCCGCCCCTCTCCCTGCTTTCCAAAGGCCGCATCGCTGGCGGCGGACCAGGCGCCTTCCG
Source organism: Chlamydomonas sp. UWO 241 (assembly GCA_016618255.1). Classification (NCBI taxonomy): domain Eukaryota; kingdom Viridiplantae; phylum Chlorophyta; class Chlorophyceae; order Chlamydomonadales; family Chlamydomonadaceae; genus Chlamydomonas; species Chlamydomonas priscui. The sequence goes on along the minus strand of VFSX01000038.1, from coordinate 263,227 downwards.
CCCACCTCCCTCAGCACCTACCCCCCAGCTTCCCCAGTGCCCCGCGCCCGGCCCCCCCCCTACACACACGCCTGGTACGCACCCCTCCTTCCCCACCCCTGCCTGTTGTCAACAGGTCGCAGTGGCGGCGGTGGCAGCAGACCCAGCGCCTTCCGCCCACCTCCCTCGGCACCTACCCCCCAGATTCCCCAGTGCCCTGCACCCGCCCCCACCATTCACACACACCTGGTATGCCTCTCCCCCCCTTTATGCCTGCTGTAAGCAGGCCGCAGCGGTGGCGGCGGTAGCGGCGGACCCGGCGCCTTCCGCTCACCTCCCTCGGCACCTACCCCTCAGCTTCCCCAGCGCCCTGTGCCCAGCCCCGCCTTACACACACACGCCTGACACAAACGCCCCCCCCCCCCCCCCCCCCTGCCTGATGTAAACAGGCCGCAGCGGCGGCGGTGGCGGCGGACCCGGCGCCTTCCGCCCACCTCCTGCGGCACCTACCCCCCAGGTTCCCCAGCGCCCCGCGCCCAGCCCCGCTGCCACCGGCGGCGCCGCCGTCGTCGGCGACCCTGGTGGCGGTGCCGATCCAGGTGGGCGCTGCATTTTCCCCAATTTTTTATTGTTCTTTCTATGCCTTCCCTTGGCAAAACAATTGCCAAAACTGGCGATACCAAACGTTGGGATGCTTTTGCGGCGTCCCTTAAATACCAAATCCACTCTTGACGAGTGATTTTAGTTGCCGCATTGCACGCATGCGTCGTGGGTGACCGCTTGGAGAGACGTCGATATGCGGGACGAGACCGCTCGGCTTCAAAAGTTACTGCGACCGCGACCGCCTTGACTTTTGACATCCCGTTGACCGCTTGCCCTCATATGTATGCCACTTGAAACTCTTGACGAGGTCTTTGTGCCGAGCTTGCCAGACTATAAATCTGCTGACTGGGTTGAGTTTTGCTCAGCGAGAATACAGCCAAATGCTGACTGGGTTGAGTTGTGCTCAGCGAGAATACAGCCAAATGGCCGTGTACATCCTCACAGAAAACCACTGCTCCGCCCCCAACACCACCATGCAGCGGGCGTGCGGGGCGGTCGCGCCGTCGAACGCGCGACCTGGGCGTCGCGCGCCGCGTCCGTGTCAGTGTCTCCTCCCCCTGGCCGCTTTGGGGTTGAGGACGACGGCGAGGGAGCGGACGATGACTTTGTGGAGGGCACGTGCGAGGAGATGTGCCCCGAGGAGGAGCGCAATAGGTGGGCAACAGCTGCGCAACAGTTGCGCAACAGTTTTGCAACAACACAACATTGTGCAATATAGCAGTGCAGAGCAGCCAGGAGAGGTTATCAGAAGGCGCAACAGAGGGCGCAGCAGAGGGTGGTACAGGGGCGTTGCATGCGCGGTACATGGGTTGCAACAGGGCCGCAACAGGGCCGCAACTCGGCCGCAAGAGGGCAGCCATGGGGGTGCAACGGCGCAGAGTGGGAAGATGTGCCCAGAAGAGGAGCGCAACATGTGGGCGGCATATAAGCGGTACATGGGTGCAACATTTGTGCAACAGGGTTGCAACAGGGCCGCAACAGGGCAGCCATGGGGTTGCAACGGTGCGAGGAGATGTGCCCGCAGGAGGAGCGCAACAGGTGAGCGGTACATGCGCGGTACATGGGCAGTGCAAGGGCGCAACAGGGGCGCAACAGGGCCGCAACAGGGCAGCAACAGGGCAGCCATGGGGGTGCAGCGGTGCAGAGTTGGAAGGTGTGCCCAGAGGAGGAGCGCACCAGGTGGGGCACCTAGGAGGTTCATTTTGAACAGGTGGGACACACAAGAGGTAAATTTTTGAGGGCACGACATGGGCGGTACTGCGGCGGTACATGAGCGGTACATGGGCGCAACACGGGACCAACAGGGTGTTCATGGGGGGGCAACGGCGCAGGCTGGGGAGATGTGCCCGGAGGAGCGCACCACGTGCTTACCAGAGGGCACACCAGAGGGCGGGTGCAACAGGGGCGCACCATGGGGCGCGAAAGGGTAGGGAGCGGGAAGCATCGTTGCTGAGGGGGAGATGTGCCCAGAGGAGGAGCGCAACAGGTGCGCACCAGAGGGCGCAACGGTGCAACAGGGTTGCGCCAGAGTTGCAACTGGGCCGCTTCAGCCTGCAAACGGGTGGAGAGCGGGGGGCAACGTTGCGGAAGGGGGGGGGAGGGGGGGCACAGAGGGCGCAACAGAGGGCGGTACATGCGCGGTACATGGGTGCAACAGGGGTGCAACAGGGGCGCAACAGGACCCCAGAAGGGTGGTGAGCGGGGTGCTTCTGTGCGAGGAGATGTGCCCGGAGGAGGAGCGCAACAGGCGAGCGGTACATGCGCGGTACATGGGTGCAACAGGGTTGCAACAGGGCCGCAACAGCCTGCAAACGGGTGGAGAGCGGGGATCAACGTTGCGGGAGGGGGGGGGGCAACATGGGTGCAACACGGGCACAAAAGGGGCGCAACAGGGGCGCAGCACAGACGTACCAAACTCCACAAACACAGACACCAAATGAATGCATGAATCAACTACACACACCAACCATCCAACTCAACGCAGGCGTTCGAGTGCAAAGAAGCTCATCAAACATGCTGATCGCGTCGATCGCAATGGCCCCACGCGCACTCCTCCAAAATCAAAACAGTTTCCACAAATCAACATGCACCGCATGTGTGAGCCAGACAACAGCAACACAAACAGCTCACCAGCACAACCAACCACCCAGCTCCCCACACGCGTGCGAGTGCCAACAAGCTCAACATGTTTGAGCGCTTCGACCGCAACGACCCACAGTGCACTATTCAAAAACAAGGGCACTGAACGTGCAAGCTAAACGACAACAACACAACCAGCTGACAAAGCAACCAACCAACAACCCAACTCCCCACAGGCGTGCGAGCGCAAACGAGCTCAACATGTTTGAGCGCGTCGATCGCAACGACCCAAAGCGCACGACCCTGGGCCTGTGCGTTAAAAAGGCGGTGCGAAACTACGACGACCGCGAGAAGCAGCCGCAGAACATCAGGACCTACGGCGCGCTCTGCCGCACGATGGACCACCTGCTGCACGTGATGGACCAGTCGGACGAGGACCTCCACTCGGTGCACAGCTTCCTGTGGGACCGCTTCCGGGAGGTGACGGCTGCATCCACTGCGTGGAACGCGTGCACCAGTGATGTCATTAGGGCCCCCGCAGGCCACGCAGCCCCCATCCCCCAGGGGAAACTGCAGGGGCGGAACGCGGGAATTTCGCTCAAAAAGTGTGAAAACGGCAATTTCCACACTTTCCCGCAAAAAATCGTTCCGCAGGGGGCGATTTTTTCCTGCGGGGGAACTTCAGCATGTCCTCTCCAATGTTGCGAGGGCAAACAGGACATTCTTGGTTTCTCAATGACACCACTGGCGTGCACTGCGCGCAAACACTGTGTTGGAAAGTCGCCGTCAAAAGCGTAGCGCAATGGGAGCGCCTTGACCCTCAGTAGCAACACAAGACCCGAAACACTTAGCACACTCGAAACACACACTTGTCACAGCATCTCAGATCCCACCCCCCTTTCGATCCACACCCCTCCCTGTGAGTCCAAGGAGACGACACCTGCCGCTCCGTTCGCTGCCCAGAACAGCAACCCCCCACTGGTATTTGTCCCTCTCCGTGCAGAGTCACCGCTTGCCCAGTGTGTGCGAAGAGCCGACACAATCTGCGTTTGCTGCCCGTTTCCGAAAGAAGGCCCAGGCTCGGCGCATGGACAAGGAGGCCGCCGCCATTGCTTCCGTGATTGAGTTGAACAAAGCCATTGCTAGCATCTACATCCTGCCCGCCACACTCACACGTGCTGACACAGCAAGACCCCCACTATTCCTTCTGGATCCTCTCTTTGCACTCCAGGTCCGAAAGGAGGCGCAGACGAAGTGCATGGACGAGCGAACCGACACCCTTGCTTCCGTGATTGAGTCAAACACAGCCATTGCTAGCTTCCACATCCTGCCCGCCACACTCACACGTGCGGACACATCAGGACACCCACTTACCCGTGGCCCCATGTTTGCACCCCAGGTCCGAAAGGAGGCGCAGACTCAGCGCATGGACAAGCGGGTTGACACGATTGCGTCCGTGATCGAGTGGAACGAGGTGAGCAAGGGGTGTTTTTACAGTTTTTACATGTGCGCGCCCGGAGGACTCCGGGGCGTGGGTTCAGGCCTAGCCTACACGTCTAGTGGAGCTCTACTAGTAGAGCCCGCAAGGCCACGCAGCGCGCCAGCCTACCCGTGAGCATGGGGTGGGGTAAGGTTGGGGCGCAAGCAATGTAGTACGCGTCAAAATACGAAACATAAAAGCGACCGAGCGCGAGGATGCCCAAGCGAGCACTTGAGCTCTCGCAAGCAAGCAGGCAAGCGAGCAATTGAAAACATCGGCCAACCATCAAGAGCACAGCAGGCCATTTGCTCGCGTCCTCATCCTGGCGGGCCGCAAGCTGCTCGCGTTCAACTGTCCAAGGCCCGGCCCCCAAAACCTAGATCCAAACAGCTTTACATGACTGCATCATACTGGCATCATACATGGCTTCGCAGAATCTGTGAATCTGTCTGTTGTCAAACACAATGCAGGCACGAGCTGCTGGCAATACCTTATCTGACACAGACGCACGCACGCAAGCAAACACGCACACACAACCCACGCCACTGCTTGATTCCTCATCCAAAATCGAGCTCCAAAATCTCCCAAGCACCCTTAAGCTGCCCTTACACACCCGATCCCTCACGATGCTGGCCAAAGCTCGCTTCCTTATCCTCCTCGGACATGCGCTGCTGGTACTACACAATCAACCACATACACATGCACACACGCAAACGTACGCAAAAAAACAGGCAGCTTCTTCAAACACCAAGCTAAACATCGAGCTCCCAAATCTGCCAAGCACCCAAACACGGCCTCAAGACCCCTGATCCCTCACAGGCCATTGCCCGCTTCCTCATTCTCGCGGGCCACGAGCTGCTCGCGTTCGACCGTCTGAAGCCCGACCCCCAAAACCTATACCCGAAAAGCCCAACGTGACATCCGCGGCATCACAGAGCCTGTAACATCTGTTGTCAAACACAAAACAGGCCATTGCTCGATTCCCCATCCTGGCGGGCCGCAGGCTGCTCGTGTTCAACCGTCCAAGGCCCGACCCCAACACCTAGACCCAAACAGCCCGTCATGACTGCATCATACGTGGCATTGCAGAATTTGCGAAATCCAAACGTCTCCAAACACAATGCAGGCCACGAGCTGCTGGCACTACAAAATCAAACACACCCGCCTGCACGCACACACACGCACAACTCAGCCCACTGATTGCTTCCTCATCCAACATCGGGCCCCAATTGCACCCAAGCACCCTTAAACTGCCCTGACACGCTCGATCCCTCACGATGCAGGCCATTGCCCGCTTCCTCATCCTCGCGGGCCACGAGCTGCTTGCGTTCGACCGTCCCATTGGTAGCGCCGAAAAGGTCTTCCAGTCGCACCTCAACCAGGAGCAGCTCAACAAGGTTGGTTGGGGTTTGTATCAGTCAGTTTGATGACTGAGAAGGTTGTTTAAGTGGTTGTTATGTGGTTCCTGTGGAGGTGGTGATGGCTCACTAAACCGGCCAGTGGGCAGCGCCGAAAAGGTCTTCCAGTCACACCTCAACCAAGAGCAGCTGGACAAGGTTGATTGGTTGCTTGGTTGGCTGGTTGGTTGCAGTTCGTTCGCCGCCTCAGCAGGCGGGTGGGTCAGAAGGGTGATGCCGTGGTGGTTGCTGGGCTGGTTGTGCTCGCTTAATGAACCGTCCGGTGGGGAGTGTCGAACAGCGTCTTCCAGTCGCACCTCCACCAAGAGCAGTTCTCAACATGGATAGCTTGCTGTTGCAGGTAGTTGGAGGGAGGTTGCAGGTAGTTGGAGGGAGGTTGCTGGGGTGGTTGTGCTGGCGCACTGAACATGCCGGTGCGGAGCGCCGAACAGGTCTTACAGTCATTCCTGAACCAGGCGCAGCTGAACAAGCTTGGTTGCTTGGGAGCTTGTTGGATGATTTCCCATGCCCCCCCCCCCCTCGCCCCTCCCCCCTCACACTGGTGCTCATGGACCTTCTGACCAACTAAAGTACCGCGCACACCGTCGTTCTCTTTCTCAAACTCTCTCTCTCTAAATGTCTCCCTCTGTGTCTCTCTCTCTCTCTCTGACACACACACAAACACACTCACACACACAAACACACTCACACACACACACACACACACGCAAACACACACAGGTGCTCATGGACCTTCTGACCAACTACAGCACCGCACAAGCACTAGGCGTGCCGACGCCCAACAGGTTGGTGAAAGGTTCCAGGGGGTAGAATTTCTCCACCTTCCCCATCCCACACTCGCCACCAACCTCGTCGCGCTCGCCGCAATCCACGCTGTTCCATGTTGAAGTCTACTACTTGTTCGGCGTGCCCATGAACACAAGCATGCAAGCATGCAAGCATACGTGACAGGAGAGGCAAATAACACAAACGGCCCGCACTCTTCACACCCCACATCCTCCACACTCTCCACCCACTACGCAGCTCAGAGCTCAACGCTACTTTGTCATCATGCTGAACAAAAGCAAGGAACGTACATACCATTCAGATATGGACGCAACGCTCCGCACACTCCACACTCCACACTCGCCACAGCCCTCGACGCAGCTCAGAGTTGAAGTGCTACTTTGTCGTCATGTTGTATGGGGGCTTGCGCAAAAAGCAGAAGCATTTTTCCCCACGCCATCCACACTCAACAGTCTCCACACTCCACACTCCACACCCCACACTCCACACCCCACACTCGACACTGGCCACTCCACGCAGCTCTGAGTTCAAGTGCTACTTTGTCGTCATGCTGTATGGGGGCGTCCAGAGCAAGCAGAGGCGCGCGCAGTTCGTTCCACGCTATCTCACACTAAACAGTGTCCACACTCCACACTCCACACTCCACACTCCACACCCGCTTCACTCTGGACGCAGCTCCGAGTGCAATGGCTACTTTGTCGTGATGATGTATGGGGCGTCCAGAACACACAGAAGCGCACGCAGTTCACCCCACAATATCCACACTAAACAGCCTCCACACACAGTCCATAGTCCACACCCCACACCCCACACTCTTGCAGCTCCAAGTCCAATTGCTACTTTGTTGTGATGATGTATGGGGGCGTCCAAAACAAGCAGAAGCAGACACAGTTCACCCCTCAATATCCACGCTTTCCAGTCTCCACACTCACACCCTTCAGCTCGGAGTTCAAGTGCTACTTTGTCGTCATGATGTATGGGGGCGTACAGAACAAGCAGAAGCGGAAGCAGCCAAACTACCTTGGCACCCAGTGGGTGCTCCTTGGGCTGTCAGCAGAGGAGAAGGTGCGGGGAAGCTGGGGTGAAGCTAGCGGGAAGCTGCGTGGAAGCTGATGGGAATATGGGCTGAAACTTAGGGGAGCAGAAGCGAAAGCAGCCAAACTACCTGAACACGCAGCGGGTGCTTGGCCTGGAATCTAAGGAGGTGGGGGGAAGCTGGACGGACGCTGGGGTGAAGCTGGGAAGTAGCTGGCAAGCGCTGGTGGGAAGCTGGGGGAAGCAGACACAGGAATCAGCCCAACTGCAGTGGTTGCTGCTGGGGCTGTCAGAGGAGGAGAAGGTGCGGGGAAAATGGGGGGCAGCTGAGGTGAACCTGGGTAGCGGCTGGGATGAAGCTGCTTGGAAATAGTGTTAAGACTGCTTGGGGGAAATTGTGTGGAAGCTTGGTGGAAGCTGGATTGAAGCTTGACGGAGGCTGGGAAGCAGCCGCAGGGAATCTGTGGGGATGCTGGGTGGTAGCTGTGGAGAAACCGTGTGAAGAAGCTCCCCAACTATCAACTACCTGGGCAACCCATGTCAGCGGAAAATAAAGCCAGGGGAAGCTGGGAGTTATGCTGGGTAGCAGCTGGGTGGAAACTGTGGAGAAGCTGGGTGGGAAGCTGTTGGGAAAAAGTTCCGAGGAGCAGCTCAACTACCTCGCACACAGCCGAGCGCGTGGTGTCGCTGCGCACTCTGCACCGAACACAACACCACAGATGTTTTCCAGAACTGCCATGTTGAGACAGATCGAGCCGCTTATCCCTGGTTCGAAGCCTTGCCGCCCACCCCGCCCTGGAACAAACGCAGTCGAGCGACTGGTGCCGCCTGAAGATGGCGGCGCTGTGCACGCTGCACTGACCACACAAAAACAACCATTTCTCTCCACACCATGCCGAGGCTGTCTTGGCTCCAATCTCTCTGGTTCGAAGACTTGCCACCCACCCCACCCTGCAAACCAACGCAGTCGAGCGAGCGGTGGCGCATCATGATAGGGCTGTGCGTGCTGTTTAAAAATACAATGCACAAATCACCATTCAGTCCCTGTTCAAAAGCGGTCCACCAGTGCCACCTCCCCACCCCGGAATAAACGCAGTCAAGCGCGTGGTGCCGCCTGATGACGGCGGCGCTCTACACGCTGCACGTTTGTCCCCCCCACAACTGGAATGTTGCACTCCTGAAACCCACACCCCTGTAACCAACAATTACCCCCCCCCCGTCCCCCCTCTTCCCTTTCCCCCTATCAATGTGTAGCCGAACAAGTGGTGCCGACTGATGATGGCGGCGCAGTGCGAAACACGCTCACACACACAAAACGATGTACAAACACACGCACACACACACACGAGCCGCGAAGGCCGCACACTCTGACAACCGCCTAAAAAAAACGCAGTCGAGCGAGTGGTGCCGCCTGATGATGGCGGCGCTGTGCACGATGTCGTCGCGAGATGTCGTCCAGTTCTCGCGCCTTCTGCAGCAGGCCCCCTACGTGCTCGCGTGCGTGCTGTCGCTGCACCTGGCTGGCATGCGCCGGCAGGCGCTGGCACTCATGGCGGCTGCGTACGGTACGCTCCTCATCTTGATCACCGTTGTATTGTGCTGTAATTAGTTGCTGTATTGCGGTTGTGTTGGCGTGCGGGAACCAAGGGCGGTACAGTTTTTATTTTCTCGGTATGGGTTGGTTTGAGGAGCCAGGCTGGCATGCGCCGACAGGAACTGGCGCTCATGGCAGCTGCGTATGGAGGGTCGGCTCGGTGCCCTATGGCCCGGCGCCAAAGGCCCGGCTCTGGGAGGAGTTACTAAACTGTGGCGGCCAAGCCAACCCTGGGGCGCGGGTGTCGGCACTGCAGCAGGCCTAGCAGCAGCTGCAGGCCCAGCAGCAGATCCAGTTGCCACCTGCATGCACGCATGCATGCATGCGCGCGCCACGCATGCGCCAGATGCAGATCTCCCGCTGCCACATGCATTGGATCTTGGAGCTTGACAACTGTAATGCATGCCTGAGTCAGTGCCAAGTCGGTCATCACAGCGTTCTGTTATGTTTTGCTCGTCTGTTCTGGGTTGTTCTGTTTTGGGGGGAAGGCGTGAAGTGAGTGATGTGAGGGGTGCCAGCGCCAACGGCCGACGCGAACACTGTGACACGAGAAGGCTGTGGGCGGCCATTTTCGACGACGTGAACTACACTTGACGTGAAGTACACGTAGCACTACGGTATGGTGCGTGTCTTTGTTAATGTTTGATTGCGGCTGCGTGATTTCCTGGGCGCCCGGTGCGCCGTAGTGTGCTGTCATTTTTGGTTGAGGTTAAGCAGCTTCTCTGGCATGCGGAGGCGGACGCTGGCGCTCATGGCAGCTGCGTATGGTAGGGTTTCTAGCAGTGATTCCCCTGCGAGCCGTATACCGCTCCGAGCCGGATTTCCCACTTCCCAGAAAACCACCCCACACTTAGTAGGTGAGGGTGTGGCGTGATGCGTTGGAAAGCTCTTGCCGAGAGCAGCACAACGGCATGCATTGCATGAATACCCGCTGTGTATTGTGCCTGGTATGAGCGGTCAAAGTTGCTGGAGCCGGAAAAAAAACTGATTGCTAAAATCCTTCCCAGGGACCACTGGTTCCTACTTTCTTCAGGTACTTCACTGCGGTTGATGGGTTGGCTGGGGGGCCCGGTGCGCCGTCGTGTTTTGTTTTTTCGTTGACTTTGGGCAGCTTGTCGTACACGCGATGGCAGGCACTGGCACTCATGGCAGCTGCGTATGGTGTGTCTCTTCAGTTAATGTTCGGTTTGATTGCGGTTGCGTCGTCTTCCTGGGTGGTAGTGTTTTGTCCCTTTGTTTGAGTTGTAGCAGCTCGTCCGGCATGCAGCGACAGACGCTGACGCGCATGGCGGCTGCGTACGGTGTGTTGCTCACTTTTTTTTGAAGTGCTTACATTGTGGTGGAGTTACAGTTACAGTTACAGTTACATCGGCTTTCCAGCAAAGACTACCTCTAGTCCTAGTACCACCGCCTAGACCCAAGTCCAGTTCTGGCCCTAACAATTACTTGTGAGGGGCGGTAGCCACCAGCCGGCTGCCTGCCAACGTGTAGTCCCAGAGCAAAAAGGAGCTATTGTGCGACGCCTCCAAAATAGGTCCTAACTGCTTCCAGGGGATAGGGGGTCAAGTGGCGCTTGCCAATCTACTTGACCGCCGTGGTGGAGGGGCCGGCGCCTGAGGGGCAGCCGGACCGTACACCACGGCTCTCCACCCGACCCTATCCTGAGCACGCTCAAACGCCGTGTCCGAAAAAGTCTTCCAATCAGAACGAGTGCCACTAGTTTCGCCTAGCTGCTGAATCAGTAGCTTAAGAAAATAGTGTCGGGAGGAGGCTGGAGGCCGGCCTTGCTGCCGAGCCACATCCATTGTGCAGTCAAAAGTCGTACGAGGAAGACGAGAAGCCGGCATGCGCATCACATGGCCTAGCCACTGCATTGATCGCTTTGCCACAAGGCTCTCAATTGGCTCAGTGTCGCACGCCTGCCGAATATAAGTTAATCTGTGCCGGTCGACCAGGCGCACACCCAGAATGTGACGAAGGCAGTTAGAGTGGGCAACCTCCAATCAGTCAGTTGTGTTTTAGTAGGGGCCCATGTTTCGCAGCCGTACAGAAAGTGGGGCAGCACGAAAGTGTTGTAAACCGCATCTTAGACTGCACTTGCATCTTCTTGCTGGCCCAAATCTTATCAAAAGACGCAAACACGCCCAGCGCGCGACCGACACGCACACCGATTTCCTTTTCCACACCACCACTCTGGGTTATCCAACTCCCTAGATACTTAAATGCAGAGACGGTCTTCACTTCCACCACCAGTCAGCGCAAACGTGGGCAGATCCACGACAAAATCTGCTGGCAAAATCATCACTTCTGTCTTGGCGGCGTTGATTTGTATGCCAAAGCTAGAGGACACTTTGTCAAGGATTTTCAGCATAAGCGCCAATTGAGCTGGGTCATGCGAGAACAAACATAAATCGTCGGCATACATCAGCATTACTATGCGCTCAACCGACGACGAAAACACAGAGCCGCCGGCTCGGGTCACGACTGACACGCCAGCCCCCTCTGGCATCATGTCTAGCGCCTTTTTCACCATGTGGTCAATAAAAACATTGAACAACACAGGAGCAATGACGCACCCCTGTCGCACACCAGACGACACGGGAATTCGTGCCCGATTTTCCCAGCCAGCCGCACGGCAGCTGCGGTGTTGGTGTGAAGATCCTCCAACAGATCAATAATGTGCGGATGAACACTATATAATCTTAAGGACTCTCCACAGTGCCGCACGGTTTATGCAATCGTAAGCTTTAGAATAGTCGACAAATGCAACAGCCATGCATTGTTTGTACTCGGCATGTGCCGCGCTCAGCGAGCGCAGAGTAGAAATTGCATCAACAGTGCCTCTGCTTTTTCTGAAACCACACTGAGCCTCATGCAACTGACCATCAAGCTGCGTGGAGACGCGGTGCAGAAGTATGGCAGCGTACACTTCCCCGGCAATAGAGAGAAGGCTTATACCGCGGTAGTTACCAGGGGAGTCACGCGGACCCTTCCCCTTATATAACGGTGTGATAATAGCAGTTTCCATTCCCTCGGGGCTCTCCCCGACCGCCATACGGCGATGATGACCCAGTGGAGCCATGCGATGGCAGGTGGGCACCGCAACAGCATGGCGTCCAGCTGGTCACCGCCCGGAGCGGCGGCCGAGCGCAACGCTCGCACACACGCCTCCGTCTCAGCCAGGTCAGGGGGGCGCCGTGCGCCTCGTCCACCTCTGTGGCGCGTGTGAGCTCAAACGCCGCTACATCGTTCTCTAGCTGGTTCAGGGTCTCGTCGCTGAGCTTGGTCTCCCGCCATATAGCTTGTCGAAGGACTCTGTCATGGCCTTCAGCACCCCGTCTGGACCGCTGTGCAGCGCGCCCGAGACGTCCCGCATGGCAGGTGGGATCTGATGGCTGCGGCTGCGGCCCGCCAGCCTGTCGCACGCGCGCGCGAACTGGCGCAGATTCTTCTTGCGTAGCATGTCTTGCGCCTCCGCCACCTGCTGGCCGATCCACCTCTCCCTGTCTCTCTGCACAGCTGCGTCGGCCGCGCGGTTGGCGCGGTTGCGCTCTCGTTTGGCAGCAGCAGACTTGCTCCTGAGCCATGCCGTGTGCGCGCGCCGCCGGGCGTCCATGAGCCGGAGGGTGCGCTGCGACAGAGTGAACTGCCAGCCGCGCCGCCGGCGGCTGCCGCGTGGAGCGAGGTGGTTGGTGGAGTGGTGATTGGTGGTGGTGGTGGTGGTGGTGGTGGTTATTGGTGGTGGTGGAGTGGTTATACATAATTCCATTGCGCATTCAACCGCTTCTCTCTCATTCTAGAAATCAATTGCCAACGTGCCCACACTTTCCCACGCTTCCGGGCGGCTCTGTCGCCCTTTCAAATGCTGTTGACATCCCCCACAACACACACATTCCCACACTGTCCTATACTTGTGCAGATGGCTTGCTCAACCTGTCAAACGCTGTTGAAGTGAAATCACAAACTTGACCAAACCTGCCCACACTCATGCCTCACACTTGTGTTGCCCCACACTTCCTCCCACTTGCGTAGACGGCTCGCGTGACCCGTCAAATGCCGTCGATTTCAGCTACGCCCCACACTTCCCCGCACATGCCAACACTTGCCTACACTTTCCCACAATTCCCCACATGTGCAGACGGCTCGCTCGACCCGTCCAACGCCGGTGACGTCAGCTACGCCCCACACTTGCTCGCACTTGCCAACACTTGCCCCACACTTACCCCACACTTCCCCACTTGTGCAGACGGCTCGCTCGACCCGTCCAACGCTGTCGACGTGAGCCATGCCGGCGTGCTCATGATGATGGGGCCCAACACGGCGGCGAGCCGGTGAGGCGCCGATTGTATTCCATGATCTCGAATCTAGGGTATAGGGTCCACACTTACGCAGGGTTGTGGGTTGTGGGAGTGGGGTCATGTTTTGCCGGCGTGCTCATGACGACGGGGCCAAACACGGCAGCCCTACCACATTCACAACGCCTGAGGCGGTGCCTCAGGCGTTCCATTCCATGGCGCGGATCAGGCGGCGCCTCAGGCGCTCCAACTGCCTGAGGCGCCGCCTGAGGCGCACCCCTGATCGCCTCAGGCGTCGCCTCGTGCGTTATCCAACCCGCCTCAGGTGCCACCTCGACTGCCTCAGGCGCCCACCACCTGAGGCGCACCCAGGACCTTCTCAGGCGTTATGACCGCATTCCATGGCGCGGATCAGACGTTGGGATTTTGGTAGGGCAGCACGCCGGTAAGACGACGATTATATTTATTTTTCAAGACTCTAGGATTTCGGGCCACGTGTTGGCCAGCCCACATGTCCCGTCTGATACACACTGACCAGTCCCCTCTGCTGCTGTAACGGTGGAGGTCTAGGGGGCACGACCCCGCGGGCCAGTGACTGAGTGAACCCCGGCCGTGCCCCTACGGGTAGGAGTCAGATCTGGGGGCGGAATGCCCTGTCTAGGTCCAGCCCCCACCCACTAGCCCCCCATCTCCGGTAGCCAGCCACCCGTCTGTAGCGCTCGGGCGCTATACGCCGAGCAAGGTCGAATACGCTGCCGGTAGGTGCGTCACACACGACTGTAAAATGCGCCATCAGGATACAGGATCCACACTTGAGTAGGGGTGACGGCTGCGGGCTCTAGGGCCATAATCTGGAGTGAGCCATGCCGGCGTGCTCATGACGACGCAAATGCACACATGTGCTGCGTTGGAACCCACTCTTTGCAGGGTCTTCACGCTCACTCACACCCCAAGTGTGAGAGATGGCAACCTCAACAACACAACTCTTAGCCATCAACGCTCAAAATACTGAACCCCCACACCCCAAGTGTGAGGCAGGCACAAAACTCGGAACAGACTCCGCCGGGAAGCTGTGCGTGCTGCACCTTCAACACACACACACACATATTTCGAACTCTCTCGTACCCCAATCGTTAAACCCCATCACCCCAAAACCCAAAACCACAGGTGTGAAAAGGCGGGCGCTTCGCTCGGGACAAACTCATCCAATCACGCGTGCGTGCTGCACCTTCAACACGCATATACAAAAAGCGCGGCTTGTCATTGCCCTCATTTCCACCTCATTTCAGGGTTTGTATTCTTGACCCAAAACCTGAAACCTTAAACCCCCAAACCCCAGGTGTAAGAAGGCCGGCACACAGCTCGGAACAGACTCCGCCGGGAACGCGCGCGTGTGTGTGCTACACCTCTCACACGCGCATACGCACATTTCAACTGTCTCTTCCCCCAAGCATGAATCCCCACACCCCAAACCCCCAAATCACCCCAACCCCCACACCCCGGGTGTGTGAAGGCGGGCGCACAACACGGGACGGACTCATCCGGGAACGCGTGCGTGCTCCACCCACAACACGCACATTCAAAGAAAACGCTGCCTGTGTTCTTCCTCATGTCAGGGTTAAGATTCTTGACCCAAAACCTGAAACCACAAGCCCTCATACCCCAGGTGTGAGAAGGCGGGCGCGCAGCTCGGGACGAACTCCGCCGGGAATGCATGCGTGCTGCACCTTCAACACACACATGCGCACATTTAAACTGTCTCTTCCCCCAACCGTGAAACCCTAAACCCCAAACCCCCAAATCACCCATCACCCTCATACCCCAGGTGTGAGAAGGCGGGCGCGCAACCCGGGACGGACTCATATAGAAACGAGTGCGTGCTCGACCCTTCGACTCACGCATACGAACGACCGCTGCCTGTGTTCTCCCTTATTTCAGGGTTTGGATTCTGGAACAAGTAAAAAAATAAAAAAAATCCTCAACCCCCCAAACCCCAGGTGTGAGAAGGCCGGCGCGCAACTTGGGACGGACTCTGCCGGAAACGCGTGCGTGCTGCTGCCTTCGCCTGAACGCGTGACCGTGACGCAGTTCCAAAAGGTGTGTGTGAATGTGTGTGTGTGTGTGTGTGTGTTGACCCCCCCAAACCAAGGATACTATCCACTCGATTCAGGCGCTGGTCGGTCACCCGCTATTCGAAAGACATCCCAGTGCACGGGTCAGACCTCGTAACAATTGCCGGGGTGTACTGCTGTTAGTAGTACAGGCATTGCCGGTGCATGCGGACGGCCTCATGTAACGCTTGGTTGGTTGGTTGGTTGGTTGTGTGTGTGTGTGTGTGTGTGTGTGTGTGTGTGTGTGTGTGTGTGGTGCCTTGGCCACACCATCCGGCATGGAGACACTTATGATATGTGTGTGCGTGCACGTTGTCGAGAGAGCGTGACAGCAAGAGAGGGGGGGGGGGCAGTGCAGCGAGAAAGGGTGTCCCCGTTCGGACGTACGAGACAGTATCTGGGGTTTCTAGAGGTGCTAGAGGGCCCCTCAGCTGTGCTGTGGTCACTCGACACGTTTTTCTCTTCTCTGCTCCTGAACATAACTGAGGTCTATGTTATGAACAGCGGGCGTTGTGTCGTCGTTGCTAGTTTCTCCGACGGTGAGAGCGCTGCTGCTCGAAGTCGGTCGCCACCCTCCATCCAGGCTATACTTCTAGCTAGAAGCAACTTCCCTGGTCGTGAGTCGGAACACACCCCAAGGAAGGCAGGCGTGTCGTTTTAAGTTCAACACTGCTCAGGCACTCCTCCCACAACGCCTGAGGCGGCGCCTCAGGCGACGCCTTTACTTGCACGGATCAGGCGACGCCCCGGACGCGCCGACCGCCTGAGGCGCCGTTTGAGACGCTCCCCTGATCGCCTCAGGCGCCGCCTCAGCCGCCACCCTGGCCGCCGTAGGCACCCACCAACGCTTAGGGCGCACCCCTGACCGCCGCAGGCGTTATGACCGCCTTCACTTGCTCGGATCAGATGATGGGGCAGTGGTTGGGCCCCCTTTTAACACAAAGGTTCCCATGGTGCCGCGCCACCTCACGACCACGGGCTCCCGCGTGACTGCAATATTAGAGCCCCCCCCCTCTCCTAAGTCAACCTGTTCTGGAGCTAAACGCACACACTCCCCCAGCACACAGGTGCCTGAACCCATCGTGTCGCGCATGCTCCTGCTCCTCCATATTCCTTATCCACACTCACCCCCCACACTCCCTCCACACGACCCACACTCCTTAAAAAAACCCACGCAGGTGCCCGAGCCCATTGTGTCACGCAAGCTCGCAACCCTCCACGGAAACTCACGCGTGTCTGCCGCAGCCGAGCACCCAGTTCTGTCCTCTGAGTGCATGGCTCAGGTGGACCGAATCCTGGGAGGGTCTGCCAGGTGCGCGCGTGGGGCGTGTATGTGTATGTTTTTTTTTGTACTTTTCACCCACCCACCTACCCACCCTCCGCACACGCTGACACCTCTTGCTGATGCGTGCCGTTTTACATGCAGGGCAAGCCGTGAGCCCGCCAAAGTGGACCCGCTGGCGTCGCGCGCAACCGCGCGCGCGTCCCCCGCATGCACATCTCCCGCGCGCGCGTCTCCCGCGCGCGCGTCTCCCGTGCGCGCCGCCGCCCCCGCTGCCCCGAGGGCTGCTGCGGCGCTGGTGGCGGGGGCAGCTGGTGGGCAGGCGGGCTTTGGTTTCGTGCCAGCTGCGAGCAGTGGTGGAGGTGAGCTTGGGGGCTGTTTGGTTTCGGGAGAGATAGTGTAGTCACTTGGCGTCACTCCTATAAGCCCCATATATGTATATGTATATATGTATAAGCCCGCTTGGTTTCTTCAAAGGCAGGTTCGACTCCTGCAGGTGACTCCTGCAGGTGAATTTTCAAGTTCAACCCTAGACTCTGAACCCTGCGCCCTAGGATCCCTTTTGTTCACTACACACTGCACCTTCAACACACGCGACACGCACACACATGGGGGGGGGGGGGAGCAGCTGCTGCCGCATGCACAGGTGCATGTGCACGCAACACACCCACCACACCCACCACACCCACCACCCTTCACACACAACACACACACAGGGGGCGGTTTCGTGCCAGCCTCCGGCGCCAAGCCCCCGAGCGCGCGGAAGCGTACGCAACACACAAACACGCACACATCACCCACAGAACCCGCAACACCCGCAACACACACAACACCCGCAACACACGCATCACCCACAACATCCCCAACACCCGCAACACTCGCAACACCCACAACACCCAAAACACACACACTCGTAGGGGGAGGTTTTGTGCCAGCCGCTGGCGCCGCATGCGTACGCGCACACAGCACACACAGCACACACAGCACCCGCAGCACCCGCAACACCCGCAACACCCGCAACACCCGCAACACCCACGCATACCAGGAGGTTTCGTGCCAGTCGCCGGCGCCGAGCCTCTACCGCGCGCACGCTTACGCCACACACACACGCACACAGCACCCACAGTACCCGCAAAACCTTTAACACCCACGCGTAGGAGGAGGTTTTGTATCAGCAGCTGCCAAGCCCCCAAACTGGGGGGCGCAGCCGGCTCCCTCGGGCGGCGGCGGTGGTGGTGCTGCTGCTGCTGCAGCCGCTGCGCCGCCAAGAGGTGGCGCTGGTAGGTTTGCTTGGATGTGCGTGCATGTGCGTGCACGGGCTGGCACGTGTTGACTTGCCGTGTTGGTGGCGATGGTGATGAATCTGCTCGTGGTGGTGGTGTTGGTGATGGTGCTGATGCAGCCGCTGCGCCGCCGAGAGGTGGCGCTGGTAGGTTTGCTTGTATCCCTACCACATCCACAACGCCCGAGGCGTCGCCTGAGACGTCGCCTGAGGCGTCCGATTACATGGCGCGGATCAGCCGGCGCCTCGGACGCTTCCACCGCCTGAGGCGCCGCCTGAGGCGCACCCACGGTCGCCTGAGGCGCCCACCACTGCCTGAGGCGCACCCCGGACTGCACCGTATTCCATGGCGCGGATCAGACGATGGGATTTGGGTAGGGTATGTGCGTGCATGTGCGCGCACAGGCTGACACGTGTTGCTTGCGGTGTTGGTGGTGGTGGTGCTGCTGCTCCTGGTGGCGGCAGTGCTGGTGCTGCTGCTGCAGCCGCTGCGCAGCCAAGAGGTGGCGCTGGTAGGTTTGCTTGGATGCGCGTGCATGCACGTGTAAGAGCTTGCATGGGCTAACTCGCGGTGGCGGTACTACTGCTGCTGCGACTGCTGCAGCTGCTTTGCTAAGAGGTGGCGATGGTAGGTGTTTGCACTGGGATGTGCGTGCATGGATTTGTGTGAATTTGCACGGCCTCGCATGTATGAGCTCCCCTGGGCGGCGCTGGCGCTGGTGGTGCTGCTGCTGCAGCCGCTGCGCCGCCAATAGGTGGCGCTGGTAGGTTTGCTTGGATGTGCGTGCATGCACGTGTATGGGCTTGAACGTGTTGACTTGCGGTGTTGGTGGTGATGTTGCTGCTGCTGCTCCTGGTCGCGGTTGTGGTGGTGGTGGTGCTGCTGCAGTCGCTGCGCCGCCACGAGGTGGCGCTGGCAGGTTTTCTTGGATCGTGCATTGGCTGGCGTGTGTTGACTTGCGGTGTTGTGGGTGGGGCGTATTGGTGGGGCTGATACTGCTGCTGCCGCGGCTCTACCCGAAGACGTGGGCGCAATTTTTGGATGTGCCTGCATGCACATGCATGACATCGCATGGCCTCAACATTTCTGGCGTTTTTTTGTGGTGGTGGTGCTGCTGCTACCTCCTCCTGGTAGGCATCTGCTTGCTTGGATGTGCCTGCATGCACACCAATGGGCTTCCAAGCTAGGACTTGCTCATTAAACCGACATCTGAACTCTGCACCCTCACACCACACACCTCAAACCTCGACTCTCAAACTCCAAACTTCACAATTCAAACCTCAAACCTTAGCCTGGATCCTCAAACCCCAAACCTCAAACCTCAAACCTCAATTCATCACCCCCAGGTGCGACATTTGGCAGGCCGCCTTCTGCTCTGATGGGCCTCCAAGCGGCGGGTGGTGTGGACAGATGTGTGGATGGAGGTGTGGGGGCGGCAGCAGCAGCGGCGGCGGCAGCCGTGGCGGCTGAGCGGGACGCGTTGCTGCAGCAGGTGTGTAATATGACAATCCGTCAGGCATTTGTGTTTGTGTTATCTGTGCTTGCCCCCCCCCCCCCCCCCCCTTACTAGAGAAGGTGCCGGCAGTTGATCAATGGGGCTTGCTGTCGAAATGTCACCCCTATTAGCGGCAGCAACAGCAACAACGGCAGCGGCAGCGGGTGAGCGTGACGCATCGCTGCAGCAGGTCTGTTATATGTGCCAGTCCGCCAGGCATTTTTGGGTGTGCTGCCTGCGCGTGTGCGCCACGTGATGTTCACCCTATTGGAGGACTTGCTGCATTTCAACAAACACGGTAGCTAGCTATTCAAATTGCACTCCTAGTAGCGGCAGAAGCAGCAGCGACAGCGGCGGCGGCTGATCGGGATGCGTTGTTGCATCAGGTGTGGATGGGGGCTGTGACACACCGCCGTACTTGGCTGTATGTATGTTGCTGTCGCAGAGCTGACTCCTGAGTCATCGCCTCCTCATCACATGAAGACCCTGTGCCTAGCGTATAACATCACCAACAAGCACACAAACAACAGCCACCCAGGCCGCGGCCTGCATTCAACAGCGCGATGCAGCTCTGAGTCACCATGCCTGTCTACCAACTAACAGCCAGCAAACGACCACCAACTGACAGCCAGCAACCAACAAGCAACCACCAGAGCCAGGAAAGCATCCAGCAGCGCAAGGCCTCGCTGAGTCAGCATGTGCACCTAATAACTGACAACCAACATCCACACCCAACAGCTGAAAACCAGGCCGAGGCCGACATCCAGCAGCGAGAGATCACGCTGAGTCAGCACGCGCACGTAATCACTGACAACCAACAATCAACAACCACCATATACACCCAACACCCACACCCAGCAACTGACAACCAGGTTGCAGCCGACATCCAGCAGCGAGAGATTTTGCTGAGTCAGCATGCGCACGTAATAAATGACAACCAACAACCACAACCAACAACTGACAACCAGGCTGCAGCCAGCATCCAGCAGCGCGAGGCCGCGCTGAGTCACCATGCGGCGGCAGCTGCCCAGCAGCTGCAGCACGAGCGTCAGCAGCTGCAGCAGGCGGCGCAGCAGCTGGACTGGCAAAGTCACCGGTGCGTGGGTGTGCGTGATTGTGGCTGGGGCTGGGGCTGGGGCCTGTGCGGGGGTGCGAAGGCGTGGGCGTGGGCGGGGTCGGGGGGCAGGGGCTCGCGCGCCCGCGCCTGCGCCACACATACGCACACACACGCAGCCCCCCCCCCCCCACCCCCCCCACCCACCCACCCACTACCCAGCCACCCAGCCACCCAACCACCCCTATACACAGGCAGCAGGAGGAGGTGCGGGCGCGGGCGGCGCACGAGACCGAGACACTGCGGCTCGCACTCCTCGCGCGCACACGTGAGCTGGATGATCTGCGGCTGCGTGAGCAGGTGTGGGCAGTGTGATCAATTTGGGATGTTTGGAGTGACCATGAATACATAAAAGAACAGACGAGGGGATACGGCGAAGAATAGTGGCTGCGGGCACTCTGTGCGCGGGCGAGCGAGCTGGATGATCTCCGGCTGATAAGCACTCCTGGCGCGGACAAGCAAGCTGCGAGATATTTGGCTCAGGGAGCAGGTGTGTGTGTCCAGTGTGGGGTGTGAGGCCGTGTAAGTGTGAATACATACATAGAAAAACGGAAAATGCAAGAATCAGCCAATTTAAACTGTCACTGGCACTCTGCAAGCGAGCTGGACGATCTGTGGCTGCGGCTGCGGGAGCAGGTGTGTGTAGTGTGGTTGGTGTGAATGAATATTTAGAAAACAAGGAAATTGCAAGAAACAGCACAGTACCCACCCACCCACCAAATGTGCACGTTCAGACGGCAGATGTGGGTTCAGGTAGAAAAATCACTCTGGCGACCCTGAAAATTGGCAGTGGTGTAGTACACATCCCAACAAAGGCGTAGCAAAAAAATCTCGATGTATGTATTTCCCCATTTTTTTAAATCGCCACATAAGTGTGGACACCGAAAACAGTGTTTTGGGGGGTGCAAGACCCCCTCCCGAGCTCCCCATGCACTACCACTCGCTGGGCGCGTCCCCAGTACACCCCCGATGACGACCAGACTGTCGGGGGGCGCCGGGGACCGCTGCATGGGCGTGCTACACTCCATGCAGCGTGCAGACGCGCGCCCATGCGGCACCCACGAAAATCACGCCCACGGACCTGCCGCCGCGGCTCCGGGCCTCATTTAATATACAGAATGCGCCATGCAAAAATTGCGATGGCTATATTTTTTTGATTTTGCCCTGTGTGTTCAGCATCTCCATCTGCACTATAAGCAGTCCGGCGTCGTGCTCCGAACCTCCAAGGAAGCCCCACCCGCCCCAGGCTCCATTGGGGTGCTAAACGGCCGCGTCCGCGCGGCGGAGGGGGGCTGGGGCACGGTACGTGGCCGTGTTGCATGTTGTCGGGGTTGAACGCCCAAACAACGATCGACGCCCCAGAGGCAGCACACACACCCACGGCGCACCAGACCTATCTAGTATTGCCATTTCTAATCGTATGGCATCGTGCATTACCTCGCGCACAGTCAGAGGCTGCGGACACAACCCTGCCCAAACCACCCAAACACGTCACCACCGTGGACGCCCAAGGAGGCCTCCCAGCCGCTGTTTGGGGGCACGCATGGCGTGTCAGGGTCACCCAATAGACATTTGCAGCTCTCGGGAGGCCTCGGAGCAGGTCCATGGACACCTCAGCACCACGCCACATTGAAGTTTTGATACCCCAAAACGCGGCTGCGCCGACACCCAGGGCCTCTGGCAAGCTTTATATATCGCCTGAAGTCTATGTACGTTGAGCCGGGGTCCTTGGAGAGCCCCGGGGCGCGGGTAGGCGCCTTCTACCCCCAGCTGTCACTGTCAACACCTCGTCCTGCGCCCCTTGTGCATGCCCGCCCCAGTGCGACGCGCGGGATCGATAGCCGGGGAAACTGGCTACACACAGGTCGCGGATTCAGCCAAAACCATGCAGTGTGTGCGGCGGGAGAGCATCTGCCGTGCGGGGTGCGTACCTCCCAGTCAGGGCTTTCGGGGTGTGGGGACTGTGAAGAAACAGCGGAATTAAGCAGTGAGTGATTGAGCTAAATGACCTGCGGCTGAGGGAGCAGGTGTGGGCAGTGTAGGGTGTAATCAGTGTGGATTGTGGGGTTTGGGGTAGCCTGCAAAATTCACGGAGATTATGGAGCTGGACTGTGACTAAGTTCAGATGTAGGCTGGCCGACAAAGATTCTTCAATCTGGAACGCATGCACGTCTGCCGCACACATTTTCGTCATTGTTTCCCATGTTTTTAACGCTCGAGCCTTGGGTCTACACCCCCAAACCTTCCACACTCGACCCTACACTTTCTTCAGGGCAATCATGACGAGCGAGCTGGGGGTGCGGCGGCTGGTTGGCAAGGGGGCGTCTATCTCAAAGGTTTCCACAGATGTTCGGCTGTAGCACACCTACACCCTTGTTTTTATTGTGTCAACGCTTTACCCTGCACCTTCAACGCCAAACCCTACACAACCCTCCATTACATTCAGGGCATGGCGAACAAGCTGGAGGAACGGCGGCTGGTCGACAAGGGGGCGTCTATCTCAAATGTCTCTGAGGACTCCCTGCTGGCGCGGGCGCTTTCAAAGTGTGTTTGATGCGTTCACCACGCTTTAAACCCACAAAACCCTAAACCCCACGCTCCACACAAAACAGGGCATGTCGAGCGAGCTGGTGGTTGTGGAACAGCGGCTGGTTGGCAAGCCGTCCGCAATCTCAGAGGCGCCCGAAGACTCTCTGCTGTATCACACCGATGTCTGATTTTGTCAACGCTCGACCCTCCACCTTGAAACTTAAACGCCAGGCCATACACAACCCGTCATAACATTCAGGGCATGGCGAGCGAGCTGGAGGAACGGCGGCTGGTCGACAAGGGAGCCTCGATCTCGAAGGTGTCTGAGGACTCCCTTCTGTCGCAGGCGCTTGCAACATGTGTTTTGATGCTGTCTCCACGCTTTAATCCCACAACCCTCTGAACCCCACGTTCCACAAAAACAGGGCATGGCGAGCGAGCTGGAGGAACGGCGGCTGGTCGACAAGGGGGCCTCGATCTCAAAGGCGTCAAAGCCTCTCTGCTGTATCACACCGACACCCTTGTTTGATTGTGTCAACGCTCGACCCTCCACCTTCAAACTTAAACGCCAGGCCATACACAACCATTAATTACATTCAGGGCATGGCGAGCGAGCTGGAGGAACGGCGGCTTGTCGACAAGGGAGCCTCGATCTCAAAGGTGTCTGAGGACTCCCTGCTGGCGCGGGCGCTGGGCGTGTGGCGGGCAGCGGCGGCGGACAAGAGGGCGCGCGAGGCGCGTGTGCGGGCGCAGGTAAACACTACAATCCTGGAGGTGTAGACACATACAAACAACTGAGTAAAACCGCCCTGAATGAAAACATGGGCGCTGGGCGTGAGGCGGGCGGCGGCGGCCGACAAGAGGGCGCGAGAGGTGCGCGTGCGGGCGCAGGTGTGTACCGCCTTCATCATCCTGCAGCAGTAAACTGGCAACAGTAAGCACCCTAATACAAATGAAAACACTAAAACAAATACAGTTTTGTGCAGTTGGTAGCGGCGTTCGGCAAGTGGGAAGGTGGGACGTGCGTGTGCAGGTTAACCCAAACCCTCAGTCCTATGCACACATGCACACACATGCGCGTGCATACACACACACACACACACACACACACACTCTCTCTCACACACACACACACACCACACTGACCCCAAAGCACACACACACACATATGCACACACGCACACACACACACGCACGCACACGGTCACCACCCTGCACCTTGGCTTTGAGGGGACAGTGAAGTAGGGCTCTCACACACACACACACACACGCACACACACACGCGCACACATGCACACATGCACCACCCTCAGATGGAGGGCACTCAAGTTGATGTGCTGCTGACACACACTAACACACACACACAGACATACATACACACACACACACACACACACACACACAAACACACACACACACCACACACACACATACAGACACACACACACACACACTCACACGCACACACACACACGCACACACAGATGGAGCGCACGCGTGTGGACGTGGTCATCGGCAGAGGCAACGGAAGTGTGGGAGGCGCGGGTCTGGGGGGCGGCAAGAAGCGCGCGTATGCACAATCTGGCCTCCACTCGGCCGGCGGCAGCGCGCAGGCGAGTATGAAATCTCAGAGCCCTCGGCCCTTTCCTTGGTCCTACGCCGTTAACCATGCGGCGCTTCCGAGACCCTGGACAGAGGCGCAACGCGTGTCTGGGTCAATCTGGCCTGCAATTATCCCCATATACCTTCCTTGTCAGCACCTTCCTCCCACCTTCTTCCCAGATACCTCCCACCTTCCTCCCACCTTCCCAACACCTACACCCACACTCACCCCGCCCTCCCTCACCCATGTTCTTGCGCAGCCCGTGCGCGTTATGCGCCCTGCCGCCTTCCCTCCATCTTCCTCGTCCTTGTCAGCACCTTCCTCCCAGCTTCCTCCCACACCGATGGAGTCACACCTGGCCCTCGCGACGATCGTGCGACCTGACCAGATTGCAGCTGGTGTGTATGTATGTGTGTGTGTGTGGGGGGGTGGGTGGGTGGGTGCGTGTGTGTCGGGGTTGACGTGTGTGCGTTTGGACAATTGGACAATATTGCAACCGGACCGTACCACAGCTGGTGGGTGTGGGCGTGGGTGTGGGGGAGGGTGTGTTTGTGTGTGTAAGGGTCAACTTGTTTGCATGTAGACGATTGTGCCACCAGACCGGATTGCAGCTGGTGGGTGTGGGTGAGGGTGCAGGCGTGGGCGTAGGCTTGGGCGTGGGCGTGGGTATGGGTGTGGGTGTGGGCGTGGGTGTGGGTGTGTTCGTATGTTTAGATAGGGGTTGCCGACGTGCACATGCTGCCAACTTTTTGCATGTTGACGATCGTGCGACCAGATCGGATCGCAGCTGGTGGGTGGGGGTGGGGGTGGGGGGGCGGGGCGGGGGCGGGGGGGGGGGGCGCGGCGCGGGCGCGGGCGCGGGCGCGGGCGGGGGCGGGAGGGAGGGGGGGAGGGAGGGGAGGGAGGGAGGGGAGGAGGGGAGGAGGGGAGGGGAGGGGAGGGGAGGGGAGGGAGGGAGGGAGGCAGGAGGGAGGAGGGAGGGTGGCTGGCTGGTGGCTGGCTGGCTGGCTGGGTGGTGGCTGGGTGGGTGGGGGTACCACTCCACTCGTGTGTGTGTATCAGTGCGTATGCGTTATGTTGGTTGGCGTTGTCGCTGCTGCTGCTGCTGCTGCTGCAGCCCAAACACCCAAGCCTCGCACCCTGCCTGCTGCTGCAGCAGCCTGCTTTGGCCGCTACAGCCGTCGCAGCAGGCGGAAGCTGGCTGGCAGCTGTGAAGCTGGCGGTGACCTCGTGCCCCCCCCACACACACATGTACACACCCACCCAACCCCACACATACCACTGCACACACACACACACACACACACACACACACACACACACACACACACACGCACGCACACACACACGCACACACCTCTGGGCAGCTGCTACAGCTGTTGCAACTGGCGGAAGCTGGCCGGCAGCTACGGGGCTGGTGGGCGCGCTGGTGGCGCGCGCACCGTGGCACGCTGCTTGGAAGCTGGTGGTCAACACGGGGGCGCTGGATGGAGGTGGGTGGAAGCTTGTGGAAGCTGGGTGGAAGCCGGTGGAAGGTGACGGAAGGTCTTAGGGAACTGTGGGTCAGGGTTGTGAGCATGGTGCAGGGGGCAGTTACGAGAACGGTAGGAAGTGGCATGCTGCTGCGATTCGTGTGGTCAACACTGGGTCGCTGGTTGGAGGTGGGTGGACGCTGTTGAAAGCTGCTTGGAGGCTGGTGGCAGCTGATGAGAAGCTGGCGGTAGCTAGTAGAGATTCGGGGTCGGGGGTTGAGGAAGAGTGAGGGGGGTGTTCTTGGGTGAAAAGGCTGGAACTCTGTTTGGGAGCTGGTGGTCAACACTGGGGCACCGAGTGTGGTAGCTCGGTGGAAGCTGGTGGAAGCTGGTGGCAGCTCTTAGGGAGCTGCCGGCCAAGATTGCGAGCAGGGTTCAGGAGGGCAGTTGCGTGGAAGGTAGTGGCATGCTCCTGTGAAGCAGACGCACACACAAACACACACACATAGACCCCCACCCCACCCCACCCCACACACCCACCCACCCCACACACAGTCGGGGCACGCACACATGGGCGATATGACAAATGGCGTGGTGTGGTGTGCATGGGTCCTGACAGCACACACACCCCCTCTTGCAGGGGCGTGCACACGCACACACACACACACACAAACACATAACGCACAAACACAAACACACACACACGCACACACGCACACACACACACACACACATGCACGCACGCACGCACACAAACACACGCACAGGTGCCACAGCCATCTCCTCGTTCCATGCCGGCGCCGCCAAATGGCTTCGATCCAAGCTCTCGTGTGGGCGCACTGGGCCGCACTGCCCCTCGCCTTCCGGTGAAACGCTCACGCTGCTGCCGACACAGATTGCACCTGGTGCGCTGTATGTGTTGCTGTACTATTGTATATTGTATTGAGGGCTGCACTTGATTGATTGAGGGCTACGCCCTAAATAGGCAGTCAGGTTTCTAGGGTTGGGCTACAGTGATTTCCTTTTCGGCTCTCCACAGCCATTTGGCTGTATTCCGGCTGAAATTCGACCTTAAACACAGCTAAACCTGTGAAGTGGATTGTAAGTCTGAAAATCCTGCCAGACAGAGCACGTAAACAGCTTTCAAATGACCTATGTATGAAGATAAACGGTCAACGGATGGTCAACGGTCAACGCTGTAAAAGCAAAATCCGGCTGTGGAATAATTCATTAAAAATCCTGAAAATACAATCACTGTTTGGCTCCCCACTGACCCCTCGTCGTCAGGAGATACGCTGACGCTACTGCCAAGCTGCTTGCGATGAGCTTGCGCCAGTTTTTTTTATATATTTTGGTGCTGCTGCTGTTGCGTAGCGGCTACGCACCCTAGGTAGTTTGTAGGCAGTCAAAACTGCACATCTCCTCCCGCTTCCCACACTTTCAACTGCAGCCTAAGCTTCTGCGCAGCTGCTCGGCCCCCACACACACTCACGCACAAACCCCCACACTCGACGCAGCCGCAGCTTCTGCGCAGCTGCTCGGCCCCACACCCGCAAGTGTGACGCTGGTGGTAGCTGACGTGTGCACGGCGCGGCTAGCTGCCGAGGCGCGGCCGGCACAAGGCTGCGCCAAGGCTACCGTGGCAGGTGTGGACTGGGTGTGGACTGGGAGTTGGGGAGACAAGCAAATTCAGTGTGGTGAACAAAGACAAAATGTAATGTGGGCTAGCGGACGTTAGCTGGCTGCGCCAAGGCTACCGTGGCAGGTGTGGACTGGGTGTGGCCTGGATGTGGACTGGGAGTGGGGGGGACAGGCAAATTCAGTGTGGTGAACACCAAACACAATTTAATGCGGGCCATGTGCCGAAGCCCGTCTGTCGCACGAGTGTGCCAAGGTTACCGTGGCAGGTGTGGACTGGGTGTGGACAGGAAGTTACGGTAAAATAACTCAACTACACAATGTTGGGCGCGCCGCAGTCACAAGGCTGTCGGCATGGGCCAGCAAGACAGCAGCGGCAGCGCTGCATGTTCTCCCCTTCGCTGCTTGCCCTCATCTGAACATTGGCCATCGACCATGCACCTGCGATCTGCAGGCGCGTCTGCTCTCATGACGCTCGTGGCTGTCGGCATTGAGAACCAAGACAGCAGCGGGAGCGGCAGCAGTGGCGGAGGGGCTGCCCCCGAGAAGACGCCAGTTGGAAGCTACGCGGCAGCTGCGAAGAAGGGCCTGCCCCCGGACGCGGAAGAGGGTGGGTCCAGGCGTTAGGTCTGCAGATGATAAAACAAACAAAACCATCCGAGATCTGCTGCACAAATCACACACCAACACAGCACACGCACACACAAACACACACGCACACACGCACACCAGTACAATCACACACACACACACACACACGCACACGCACACGCACACAGGTGGTGGCCCAGTCACCCTCCCACCTGGGGTGGCAAGTGAGCTGACGTGCGCATGGGGGCGACTGGGGATTGTGCTGGATGCACTCGGAGGTGGGTTCAATGAAATCAATGCAGAGTAACACCGGCGAGTAATCCTTGTTTGTTTTGTGTGGTGGACCATTTTGGTTTCGTTTGGGTGGAATGTGCTGGAGTCGAAGGGTGCAAGCTGGCGTGTGCGTGGGAGTGACTGTGGATTGTGCTTGATGCACTCGGAGGTGGTTTGCTGATTCTTTTGTGTATTCAGGCTTCGAGCTGGCGTGCGGCAGGGGCGTCCACGGAGCACCACCAGAGCACCATCATAGCGCCATCAGAGCACCATCGGAGCACCATCAGGGCACCATCAGAACACCATAAGAGCACCATCAGGACACCATCGGGGTACCATCAGAGCACCACCAGAGCACCATCAGAGCACCAGCAGGGCACCATCAGAGCACCATCAGAGCACCATCAGGGCACCATCAGAGTACCATCAGAGCACCATCAGAGCACCATCAGGGCACCATCAGGGCAATATCAGAGCATCATCAGAGTACCGTCGGAGCACCGTCAGAGCACCATCACAGCACCATCTGAGCACCATCAGAGCACCATCACAGCACCACCCGAGCACCAGCAGAGCACCATCAGAGCACCATCACAGCACCACCCGAGCACCAGCAGAGCACCATCAGAGCACCATCACAGCACCACCCGAGCACCAGCAGAGCACCATCAGAGCACCATCACAGCACCACCCGAGCACCAGCAGAGCACCATCAGAGCACCATCAGAGCACCCTCATACCACGATTATAACTATATCAGAGCACCACCCCATCACAACGATCTGCAACACAAGAGGCACCTCATCAGCACTCGTTCAAAAGGCTCAACAACAACCACCGCATACTACAAAACCACAAACCGCCCAAAAGACCGAGCCCTTTTAAAGTAGTGGTGGTGAATACTGTGCAACTGCTTGCACATGAGGCGCCTTTTCAGCGCGACCGCCCAACCACCTCCACCACCACACAACAACTACCTGCCACAGTGTGCACAGGAGGCGCACCGTCAGCACAACCACCCGACCATCAAACCCTTCAACCACCAACAACGCGTAACCACATGTTGCACGTGTTGCAACTGCCTTCACAGGAGGCGCCTCGTCAGCGCAACCACCACCGCTCCCCCTCGTCGTGCTCATGGCGCTGCCACAATCCGACAAGGCTCCGTCCTCACCTGGCGTCCATACTACGGCCGTGGTGGACGCCGTGCGCGCGCACCTCATGGCGACAGCTGCCGGGTGGCTTCCTGAGCGGTGAGGCAGGCTCTGGGCAGCTGCCATGCATGCATACACATGTACACACTAGCGCATGCTTGCAAACACACTTTTACACACACGCACACACACACAGACACACGCACATGCACACACACGTACACGCACACACACACTCACACACACGCAAACACACCTGGCAGGTCAGGAAAAGTCTCTGGTGTCAACGTGATCCCGCTGATGTGGGGGCATGCGCCAGAGGCTGCTCTGTCATCCGCGCTGCAGGTGTGTGTGTGTGTGTGTGTGCGTGTGTGCGTGTGTTCAAAGGGCGTTGTAAATGTGTAAGGCGGCTGGAGATCAACCCAACCCCCACCCCTGCTCGCCTGCTCCCCACGTAGCATGCCTGCACCCTAATCCCACCTCCCAAAACCTCCCCACATCCCAGGGTCTTGCTCCTGCCCCCCCCCCCCCCGCCCCCCATGGGTGTACACGCGCACTGCTGGAGCGCCTTTCCCTTTTTTTTTTTTTTTTTACCTACATCTCTTCCACACTGCCCACACGTCACCTCTCCCCTCCCCGCACACACCTCCCAACATGCCAGGGGCTCGCATCCGCCTCCCCCCCAGCGCCCGCCGTGGTGTGCGCCCAGCTGGAGCGCCTCGTCAGAGACGCAGTGGACATTGCCCTCACGCACGCCGGCAGCTTCAGGTCAGCTTCCGGCAGCTCCTCGGCAGCTGCGTCGTCCACACCTGGGGGTCCACACTCGCCCGAGTGTGGGGCGGCGGGTGTGGAGGCGGCGGCGGTAGCGGCGTTCAATTCGGCGCTCAGGCAGCTTGCTGGGGGGCTGAGGGCAAGCGCAAGCAGTGCAGCGGCGATGGTGAGATATTAGGACACGCACACACACACACGCACACACACACACACACATACACATACACGCATACGTGCACGCACAGTCACACACACACGCCGTTATGCAAAACATCTTTGTGAGTGTGTGTGTGTATGTGTGTGTGTGTGTGTGTGTGTGCGTGCGTGTGTGTGTGTGTGTGTGTGCGTGTGAATGCGTGTGGCGATCAATGTGGCGCTGGAGCAGCTTGCAGGGGGGCTCATGGCGAGTGCCCACGGTGCAGCGGCGATGTGAGATATTTGCACACACGCGCACACACACACACACATGCACACGCAAGTATGCGCAACACACACACACACACACACACACACTCCACCCGCACAGGCAGGCAGGCACTATACGCACGCGCACACACACACACACAAGCACAACACACACACACACATTCCATTCCATTCCAAAGTGTTACATGACTGCAACAGCACTATCCGTACTAAAGTACAAGCAATGTTCCAGAGGTCAAATGGCACATGTGTGTCGGTCTACAGCGGTTGAAGAAGCGGCTGAGCCGCTTTGAGAGTCAGACAATACCAAAGGTTTTTGTGGGTCTACAGCGGTTGACCAATCAGCGCTAAGAGGGGTACATCACATGGCGGGTGGGGTTGCCACTCTGGCCAACCAACTTCAACTTCAATCGCGGCGTATCATCTCCCCATGGGCCGATTAATTCCATGGGGCGATATTCGGGTGTAGGCAGGCCTAGAGGACGTCGGATCAGCTCCTTCGATGGGGCGACAGACGAATGTAGGCGGGCCTGGGATAGGGGGCAGCGGCGGATCATCTCCATGAGCCCACGAACTCGATGGGGCGATGATGAACGTAGGCAGGGGCGCAGGGATGGGGAGGCGGATCATCTCCATTGGCCTCTGAACTCCAAGGGGCGATGATGTAGGTAGGCAGGGGGCGGAGGCAGGGGCGAGGGAGGAGAGGCTGGGGCGTGGGGGGTGGTGAGGCGGATCATCTCCATGGGCCTGTGAAGTCCATGGGGCGATGATGTAGGTAGGCAGGGGGTGGAGGCAGGGGCAAGGGAGGAAAGGCTGGGGGGAGGGAGGGCTAGCATGGGGTCGGCGTGCGTGAGGGCGCATGGGCGGGAGGCGCATGGGGCGGGGGTGCATGGGCCTGCATGGCGCGCACATGGGACGGCGAGCTCCATGTGGGGGTGGAGCGTGGGCGGGTTGTCGACTGTGGGTGGGGGAGGGTGGGGGAGAGTTGGACTGTGTAGTTTGGAGCGTTTCAAGGGGGGCGAAGGGTGCTGAAGGGGGGCCATGGCGATGGGAGGTTCTCTGTGGTGCATGGTGGCGTGGCGCCGCAGTGGGGCGCGGCCGAGGATCATCGGCGGAGGCGAGGCGGTTTGGGATGCGGTCTATAGTCGACCGAGGAGCTGTTCGGCGCTGGCGAGGTCATGGAGACGGGCTCTGTGATGACATTTTGAATTTGGGTGTCGAGTTGCTCGGTTCGTTGAGGCTGCCCTTCAGACGAAGGCGATGGTGGATAGTCCAGGATGGGCTGCAGTACATAGGCGGCAGTCGACGGGGGAGGCGGGGCGATGAGGGGGATGGGCGACGGCGACTCACATGGGCCGACCGCCGCGACTCGCGCCCAGGGAGTGGGCCGCCCAGGGAGTGGGCGCCCACACACACACACGCTCACATGCACACACACACACACGCATGCACACACGCGCACACACACACACACACACACACTCAGTGTGGCCACCCTGCACCGGAGCTTCGAGCTGGCAGCGACATTGGGCGCGGCGGTGCTAGTGTGTGGGGAGGTGTGGATGAGCTGCTGGCTGCGCTGCAGGTGTGTGTGCGTGTGTATGTTTGCACAAACATGCAAACACAAAAACATGCGTGCACACACACACACACACACTCACTGCAGGCAGCATGTTTGCCTGCCAGCAGCAGCAGTAGCGGCGTAGGGAGATGCACGCACACACACACACACACACACTGCAGGCAGCAGCTATGCCTATCAGCAGCAGCAGCAGCTTGGGAGGCGACAGGGGCGGAGGCACGCCACGGGAAGGGCTTGCTAGGGCAGCGCACCATATTCACGGACACTTTACGGCGTGGGCGGGGGCGCTGGCGGTGGGCAGCCTGCCAGGTGTGTGTGTGTGTGTGTGTGCGTGTGTGTGTCTGCGCAGTTTGCATCATGAAGGGGCCTGCCAAGCGTCTTTTCCTGCCGCAGCAACACCTGCAACATGATTTCAACACCTGCAACAACCCGTGCAACAACACTCTGCAACACCACACAGGGGCCCACAGGGGCGGCGGGTGCTGGCCCCTGTGGCTGTCCCTCGACTGCATGTCATCCGCAGCAGCGCCTGCAACACCGGCAACAACACCTGCAACATTACTCTGCAACAACACCTGCAACAACACTCTGCAACACCACACAGGGATCACCAGGGGCGGCGGGGAGTGGCCGCTGTGGCTGTCCCTCGATTGCGTTCCACCTGCAGCAACACTTGCAACCGGATTGCAACAGCCGCGCAACAGCTACGCAACAGCAGCGCAACAGCACGTGCTGCCGCCGCACGCGATGGTGGCGACGTCGTCTCTGCTGCCGCAGCAGCAGCAGCAGTGGGGGCAGCAGAAGCAGCACCAGGCAAGTCTTTCATGTTGTCCGTCTCACCACTTGAACCCTCTCTCTCTCTCTCTCTCTCATGTTCATGCCCCCCCTCAGTCAATCCTCACACTATCTCTCTCTGCAACTTTGTAGCTCTCTCTGCACGTCCCGGTGTCAATCTTTCCTCACACTCACTTTCACGCTCGCTCGCAACCCCACTCTCACACGCAGGCGCCGACCACTCCAGCGCCAGCTGCTGCTGCCAGCTTCCCGCCAGCACCGTTGAGCGTTGCTGCTCCCACAGGCGCCGGATGGGGCGCCGGATGGTGTTCGCCTGCGGGCGTGAAGCTGGGTGCCACTGCTGCTGGTGCTTCGGGCACGGGCGTGAGCGCCCTGCCTTGGGGCACGCCGGCCGGGCCGCGCGCAAACGGGCAAGCAGCACCGGCAGCGGCAGCAGGTGGCGGGTGGGCGACACCGAGCATGCAGGGCCAGTTCCAGCAGCAACAGGGGCAGGGGCAGCAGCAGCAGGGGCAGGGGCAGGTCGATTGGCAGCAGCAGGGGCAGGCGGCAGCTGGCAGTGCCGACAGCGACACCGCCCACGCGCTCGATGTGCTGCGCCAGCTGAGGGCGCTCGTGCCGCAATGAGCGGGCTCGCTGGGCACTGGTAGGCTGGCATGCTGCGTGGCCTTGCGGGCTCTCTAGTACAGCTCCCCCCCCCCCTCCCTGGGCTTGCCGACTACGACGTCTTCGCTTTGACTCATGCCCCATGATCATCTGATTGCGTTCATGTATGTAAACCATGTTCAACCTCGGTGGGTACCTTGCAAGCAAGGCAATTTCCTCCCGGGGAGGCATCGGAGGCCTCATCAATCGTATCTCACAACTGACACCTGTTAAAATGCTGGCATGGTGCGTTCAGATCTCGCTCGATGCTATGTGCCAGCTGCGGGTGGCTTGCCGAATTCGAAGTGGGTGCCTAGGCAGCTGGCGGGTACTTGCACTGCTATTCTGCTGTGGTGGCAGGGCTCAAGCTACGCAGGGATGCGGAAGGGCATCACATGTTGGCCTCGGTGTTTTGTGCACGGGTTTTACATGTATGCGCCCGGAGGACCCCAGGGCGTGAATTAAGGCCTAGACTACACGTCTAGGGGAGCTCTACAAGTAGAGCCCGCAAGGCCACGCAGCGCGCCAGCCTACTATGGAGTCAGAAGCAAGAAGTTGCCCCCCCCCCCCCCCCCCCGCCACTAAACAAGTGCCAGCTAGGGATCAGGGGCGTTGTCGTGCGTAAATTGGAAAGGCCAGAGGCAGACGCGCTCTTGCATGCCTGATGTTGTACCAATCACCCCATCGACCGTCCAAACAGGTCGTTTAGACACAGAGTCCCGTCCCCAGCACTAGCAAGCAGGGTTGCACGGTACGCTCGTCCTGAGGGGGGGTCAGCGTCCTGACTGTACGTAGGTCGTAAGACGGTACTCCAGGACGCAGTACAAGGACGCGGGGGGCGAGAGTGTGGCGCGAGCGACTAAGTGCCCACACCCCGTCACACACAACTCCGTCGCTCCTCAATGGATTGACGACCCAATCAGTCCCTTGGAAAGCCCTTGTTATAAGCTCTCCAGCATATGTCGAACCGTCCGAATCGGTGCAGCATCCAGGAAGTTATAGCCGTGGCCGTTTATGTGTGGCAAGTAAAGGCGTCTGGTGCTGCCGCCGATCGCGTCCTGCAGTACGCACCCTAGCGTACTGACAGGACGCAGGACGTGGTACCGTACCCCAGTAGAAATAACGTCCCGTGCAACCCTGCTAGCAAGTGACAGTTTACAGTTTACAATTCGCGTGGGATTTAGGAAGCTGCCTAACGAGGCCAGCTACCATTCAAAGGGGTTCAAGGGGGTAGAGCCAAGGGCGGTTCCGCGCTCCAAGTGCCGACGGGTGTTGACTACAGATTGGAGCTGCTGCACCATGAGGGTGTGCAGCTTCCCATCGCAACTGAGGGCAGCATCCCGCTGCACCCACAGCTGCTCGAGAGTGCCTATCGTGTGCGCCGCGTACATGGGGAAGATCGTCATGTTGTCGCGCCGAGTAGGATGGGGAAGATCTCGATGTTGTTGCGCTGGTAGCCTCTCTCCACCAACCGCCCCACTTGCTCATCGTGTTGTTGCCGCTGTCGGTTGCGTGTCTGAGGAGGTCTTGAGCTCCACGATGAGGATCTCGTGTCTCTATGTCTTCACGTTTTTTGAAGGATGCACGCTCTCACTGTCAATGTCTGAGGGGGTGGTGTTTAACGACCAGTTCTGCCCGGTCACGAGCGCAAGGGGAAGGGTGACCCTGAAGTACGCTGGTATGGACCTGCTCATGAATCACGAGTTTAAATATTTGGGCATGCTTTTTGGGAGCCGTCGGGCAACAGGCGCGGGGCTGGAGCAGAGGCAGGGGGCGGGCCAGCGTGCACGCTTTGCCCTAGCGCGCAGATACGATGCCATGGGCCTCCACAACGTGGAAGTAAAGGCGCACCTGTTCAACGCACTGGTGCGACCTGTAATTAATTACGCGTGCGAGATCTGGGGCCCAGGGTTGATGGCGGGGGCGGGCATGGGGGCGCAGGAGATCTTGTCAGGGGAAGCCAACAAGTGGGGGGTGGCTGAAGGGGACGGGGGCCCCTCCAGGTCGGCGCGCCGCAAGTGGCGCGCCATGAAAGCCCTGCACTTGCAATCTGTGCGCGAGGCCCTCCGTATTCGCAGGTGTGGGCAACAGCTATCGCTGCTGGCGACGAAGGTGGGCTGGCGACCGCTGTCGACCGACTGGCTGCGGCAGGCGGCGCACTTCTGGGCGAAAGCGCCACGGCGGCCGGATGGCGATCTGCTGAGGGCGGCAATGCGGGAGAGCTGGGAGTTAGCGGCGGGTGGCGTGCGGGAGAGCTGGGTGGCACAGCTGAGCGAGTGCCTCAGCACAGTGGGGCACACTCTGGTATGGGGCCAGGAGGCGGGGGGCATCGCCCGCCTGCTAGAGACAGCAGCGGCGGGGTGGCTGGCGTCAGAGACCAGCACACCAGAGCTGCCAGAGGACGCCAACCAGCTCAGCGTCGTCCGCTCAGTGCCTGACTCATGGTCACACCGCTTCAAGATGCTTACTTACTTGCGGTGGATGGCGGACGACTGTGGCGGCGCACCAATGCTCTGGACGGGGCTGAACAGCGCCGCCCAGATCACGACACTAGCACGCTTTAGAATGGGGCTGCATGAACTGCAGATAGAGAAGGGGCGCCACGCGGCGCAGGCAGAGCCACGCAGCCAGAGGCTCTGTCGCCTTTGTGCTGTACACCCACCCACGCCATAACATGAATGTGTTACCACTGAGCATCACCCAACTTGTCGACCAACCCTCCACACACACATGCATATGCACACGCATGCACACACGCATGCACACACACACACACACACACACACACACACACACACACGCATGCACACATTCACGCACGCACACACACACACACACACACGCGCGCGTGAAGACACACATGCACGCATGCGAGGCACGCAACACACAAACACACAACACACAACAAACAAACACAAAAATGTCACAAATCACGACACACAACACAACACACGACAATGCACGCACCCGACACCACACAACATACCACCTTGCTGCACTGCATTGTAGGATATTACAAGGAAACCGCATATACTGGCGGGAAGTGCTTACAATGCCCACAAGGTGTGTGTGTGTGTGTGTCTGTGTGTGTGTGTGCGTGCACGCATGTACGCGTGTGTTTCTGTGGGCAGTGGTGCTTGTTTATCATTGTGCATAATTTCGTGTTTTCAGTTGTTCGGGGCACGTATACATACGTGCACCCTGGCATGTTGATGGTTATAATGGCCTCCCGAATATGTG
Source organism: Chlamydomonas sp. UWO 241 (assembly GCA_016618255.1). Classification (NCBI taxonomy): domain Eukaryota; kingdom Viridiplantae; phylum Chlorophyta; class Chlorophyceae; order Chlamydomonadales; family Chlamydomonadaceae; genus Chlamydomonas; species Chlamydomonas priscui. The sequence goes on along the minus strand of VFSX01000038.1, from coordinate 225,957 downwards.
TGTGTGTGTGCGCGTGTATCTATATGACGAGGGGCGGTGGACATGTAAATGCCTCCTGCGAGTCGGTGCTATTACATGTGTGTAGTACCGCCCACACTGTTTTACACCAAGACTTTGTTCATTGGTACCCCCACAACCCAACCACCCCCACCCCACCACCACTACCCCCGCAGGCGCTACCACAGAAGGCACTGGTTCCTCTGTGCCGAACAGCTGCTATTGCGAAACACCTGGGTTTGGCATCTCCGTCGAAGATAGCATGACATGCGTGCATGTGACGTATATCCGCCTCTTCAGCTATTGGGGCCGCTATGCTAATGTCCCTCGCGGCACCCTCCCCGCGGTGGGTTTTTTTTCTTCTGATGCAGCATGCGTTTACGGTTTAGCGTTTAGGGTTTAGGGTAAACTCTCATCCTTGCAGTCAAAGCAAGGCATCGCGAATCATGCGCTTTCCAACCAACAAGTGATGAATGTCGATCTGACCGCGTCCACCCAATGCGCCCACCACGCGCAGGCATGGGGCGAGTTCACGAACTTGGAGTATATTAATATTGACGGCTCGAACCCATGTGTGGGCCGCTTTGTTGGAACTCTCCCTGCGGTGAGGCCGGCTGTGCGCACTGCACATTGGGTTCAAGGCATGAGCGCACATTGCACGATGTTAGTGCCGCGTACATTTGGTGTGCATACGTGGTTGTGTGGCTTGTAGCATGGACGCCACCCTGATGATGTTGCATATGCGTGCGATTCAGTAGGTACCCGCATATGGACCCTGCTTCACCATCACAAGTGCGGGTCCAACATGCTATGTGCGTGGCCTTGCAGGAGTGGAGTGGCATGGTGTCGGTGACATCCATTTCGATTGTTCAGACCTGCCTAATAGGCACGCTGCCCGCGGTGACAGGGGGACACATCGATGCCTTGCATGAGCCCCAAACCACCTTGCAAGCACGCATGCCACAGCGTGACAGACGGGCGGGTGTTTGGATGGACGCCGTACATGTGTGGCATGATGCCTTGTAGATTGCGTGTTCATACACGTGGGCGTGCCTGACACCAACCGTGAGGCTGTGCACACGTGTGTGTTGACTCGCAGGAGTGGAGCAACATGACTAATCTGCAGGAAATCGAGATGTGGGACCACCAACTAACTGGCTCGCTTCCCCCTGTAAAGCGGCCACCGTACATGTTGGACTTCGTTCCACACTTCCTAGCATGCATACGTGCCACGGGCTGTCACACGGGCGGGTGCATGTCGCAGTATGCTACAGTGTACACCATGCGATGGTGTACACCCGAGATCGATCATGCATGGTGCCTTGCAGATGACGTGCTGGCCCGAGTAGACGGTTGGGACTGACGCCACGCGTTCGTGTGCACACATGGGTGTGTTGCCTTGCAGGAGTGGAGCAATATGGTCAAGATGAGGCGAATGTGGATTGAGGGCGACCCGACGAAAGTAGCAGGCCTATTAACAGGCTCTTTGCCTTCGATGAGGGAAACGGTTGCATGGCATGCGTGTGCATGCATCCCTGAGTCCACACCTTCCAACACGCACGCGTGGTGCGCATGTCATACGGGCGGGTGCATTCCTTAAAATGTTGGAGTGGATCACCACCATACGTGCGTGGCGTGATATTGCATGGTGCCGTGTACATTGCGTATTGGCGCGCATGGACAGTCGGGTTGACACCACCCGTGCATATACACGTACATCTGTGTGACGCATCGCAGGAGTGGAGCCGCATGGTCAATATGAAGGATATGCTCCTCGGCTACAGCCAACTTTCTGGCGCGCTGCCCACGGTGAGGGTACATGCATGTACATGCATACGCATGCGTGTGCATATGTCCCCGAGTCCTGCACCCCCCAGCATGTTCACGTGTCGCTGCATTCGAGGCAGGCGGGTGCATGACGTAGGGTGTTGGAGTCGACACCATACGTGCGTGGATCGACGTTGCTTGGTGCCTTTCGGATTGCGAGTTGGCACACAAGGACGTTCGTACTTGACACCACACGTGCGTGTGCCCACACATGTGTGTGCGTGTGTGCATGTGGGCGTGCGTGTGTGTGTGTGTGTGTGTGTGTTTGTGTGTGTGTGTGAGTGTGCGTGTTTGTTGCCTCGCAAGAGTGGAAGATCATGGCTTAGCTGAGTTTCATGTCACTTGCCTCCAAAAAAATGTGTCTTGCCTTTGCCTTCCGTGGGCAAAAATGGTTTCATCGCATGCATGTGCGTGTGTCCCTGAAGTCCTAGATCACCCACCATTGACGTGTGCGGTGGCGTGCAAGACGGGCGGGTGTGCCATAGGGGGGTGTTGGAATGTGCTCCATACATGCGTGTCGCGATGGTGCATGGCGCCCTGCATATTGCGTGTTGGTGCGCGTGGACACCGTGCCTGACGACACGCGTGCGTGTGCATACACGTGTGTTGCATCACAGGGGTGGAGTAGCATGGTCAAGATGCACTACGTAAACCTCAACGACAACCTACTGACCGGCCCACTGCCCAAGGTGAGGGCACATGCATGCATGTGCATTTGTCCCCGAGTCCTACACCTCCCTACATGCACACGTGCCGCTGCCTAGGCGGGCGGGTGTATGCCGTCGGTTTACGGAGTCAACACTATACATGCGTGGATCAACAACTTGGTTCCTTGTGGATTGTGTGTTGGCACACGTGGACGGTTGTGCCTGACACCACATGTGCGTGTGCACACACGTGTTTGTATTGCCTCGCAGGAGTGGGGTAGCATGGCCGAGATGAAGGGCATGCAATTGCAAAGAAACCAACTGTCTGGCACGCTGCCCACGGTGAGGGTACATGCATGCATGTGCATGTGTCCCCGAGGACTACACCTTACAGCAGGCACACGCGGCCTGGCCTTCTAGACGGGCACGTGCATGCCGTCGGGTGTTGGAGTCGACACCCGACATGCGTGGATTGACGTTACTTTGTGTCTTGTGGATTGCGAGTTGGCACACGTATACGGTCTTGCTTGACACCAAACGTGCATGCACACACACACATGTGTGTGTTGCCTCGCAGGCATGGAGCAGAATGACGCAACTGACGAACCGCATGAACCTTGAGAACAACAATTTCATCGGCTTGCCTGAGGTGCCTGAGGTGAGTGCAACCACATGCGTCTCACTCATGATGTCAGGCGGCAAAGATGGGCGTATGCAGGGTAAGGGTGATTGGATGTTGCATTCACATGCCCTGCATGGTTGAGCATGGGCGCAAGTAGATTACCCGTGGCTGACACCACACACACTTGCATACTCGCGGTGTGGCCTTGCAGTCATGGAATTTCACCGTTGTTATTTGAGGAGTGGTGCTGTGGACAACCGCCTTTGCCACGGCCACAAGAAGTCGCTCACTTCTATGTGCATCGGCAGCAAGCGCTCTCTGGCGGCAAGCGCAACGTTGGGTTGGTGACAGAAGATTGGAGACGTGGCAGGCATGGGCCACAACACCCGGGCATGGTGCTTTCACTTGAGAGGAAGGAGGAGCCGGTGCATGGCGAATGCGTTTGTGCCATGGCTCACCATATTAGTACCTGAGGTGGAAAACGAGCTACCCGCCCGCAGCGCACCTGCCACCTGCATTGGGGCGTTTTGCTCTTTGTTCCGCACCTGGTACCAAGTATGCTACCACAGTGCGCCACCCGCTGCTACCACGGGTATGAACCTGCTGGAATTAGAGGCCAACTTGCGCCCACTTCACACGTGCGGGGCTTTCCACGCTCTCTTTTTTAGTTGTCACAAACGCTGGTGTTGAGTGCGCGTCCCGCTGCTACCCCGGGTCAATGAACCTGCTAGAATTAGGGACCAAGGCATGCCCGTAACACGCGTGCGGGACTTTTCCCACTTTGTTTTACATCATACACGCTGGTGCTGAGTGCGCGTCCTGCTGCTATCCCGCGTATCAACCCGCTGGAATTAGGGGCCAACTCGCGCCCACTTCACACGTGCGGGGCTTTTCACACTCTCTTTTCTATTTGTCACAAACGCTGGTGTTGAGTGCGCGACCCGCTGCTACCCCGGGTCTATCAGCCCGCTGGAATTAGGGACCATCTCATGTTCGTAACACGCGTGCGGGGCTTTTCCCACTGTGTTTTATATCATAGACGCTGGTGCTGAGTGCGCGTCCCGCTGCTACCGCGGGTCAATGAACCTGCTGGAATTAGGGACCAACTCACTTGCACGTGTGCGAAGCTTTTCACACTCTCTTTTCTATTTGTCACAACCGCTGGTACTGAGTGCGCGTCCCGCTGCTACCTTGGGTGAATGTACCCGCTGGAATTAGGGACCAACCCGCGCCCGCTGCACGCGCGCGGGGCTTTTCACACCGTGCTTTCTCATTTCCAGAAATGCTGGTGCAGAGTGTGCGTCCCGCTGCCATCCCGGGTTAATGAACCTGCTGGAATTAGGGACCAACCCTCGCACGCTGAACACAGGGCTTTCACACTGTGGGATATCTAGTTGCCACAAACGCACATCATATGGTTGGGTCTCACAATTCTGACTTCCCAAGCTTGTGATGCCAGCAGCTACCGCAGTAGGCGGCAGCTGTTGTGGGCACATTTTTGCCACGGTGGGAAAGTGTACCAAGCGCACCTTCTGACCATGGTAAGAAGGCGACCACTTGGTGGTATTCAAGGCGCTCATCGCCGTCACCAAGACAGTCCCTAAATACAACAAGAAGTGGGGAGACATGCAACACCGTCATGTCCCATCCTTGTCTCTTGATCAAACCAGCCAGCCGATGCATGCAGCCAGGCAGTGCCTCATGTTTGTCCTTCCTTTGCGCACTACATCGTCCGCTACCCCCCCCCTTCATGCGCATGTCTCCTCCATCCTCCGCTCGTGCACGCTTGCACGCCCCACACCGTCCCTTCAGAGTAGAGAGTGAGTCACATCGGGAGGACCTCTCACTCTCACCAATCCCACTAGACGGTGAGCAACGTTAGTACTATGCGCGACTTGACTTAATGAACCTAGCTAACCACTGCTAAGCCCCACCAGGCCCACATTATGTGACAACACGCCGCACGTTGCGCTCCCTTGGAGAAGCGATTTACCGCAGCCGGCAGCGCAGAGATAATGACTAAGTAGAGGCTATCTGACTCTATACCGCCAGAGATTGCACGAAAAGCAAAATTAGGCCCAGGAAAGTCTAAAATCGACAATGTTCCTGAAAATAAACATTACCTCCGGCCAATCTCTAGCGGCAAGGAATCAATGCACTGCAAGACATCCAAGAAGCACTGCCGTACGTACATACTCACCAGAAGAGTTGAGCGCGGCGTACACCCACACGAACACACATGCCACTGCCATATACTGCACTGAGACCAGTCGTCGCATCCCTGCGCAACCTTGCGGCCGGCCTCCTTGCTGTCTCTATCTCTCTTTTGAGACGGTTTGAAGCTTGCGTTGGCTGGGCTCAGCGCCAGTTGTTGAAAGGTTGGTTGAAATCTCACGGTAGCTAGCCTCGCACGGCAGCTCCCTCAAAAACACGCCTTGAGGGGGCGAACTGTAATCTGCAACTGGTGCAATCTCGTTTGCATCGTCTGCATCTTCAGTCGCCGTCGTCAGCTCACGCCGAGACACTCTGCGCCAATACTGCGTTCGCCCCCAGCCTGCAATCATCTCATTTCGGTATCTCTTCCTCTCTAGCTAGATTGCCCGCAGCCTGCGTTGGCCAGGCTCGGATCCCCCGGGGAACGGCTTGAGTGCGTTCTCGTCGCCGTCGACATAATACTTTACGATTGCGATCATCCGCTCGTGCTTGTCCGGGTGGTAGTTCACGTGGACCTGAGAGAGGGGGGGGGATTATGACAGCGTGTGTGTGTGTGTGTGTGTGTGTGATTGTGTGTGTGCATGTGCTTCCCACATCCATCATCACTGGCAGTGACGGCTGTGCCCACTTTTGCTGCCACTGGCATGCGTGTGTGTGCGTATGTGTGTGTGTGTGTGTGTGTGGTTGATTTTACAGTCTGTCGGACGCCTTTGATGGCGCATTATACCCTAGGAAAGAGGCCGGCAGCTGTCAAAAATAGACCCCTAGCATGCCATCTGCCATCATGATTGCTGTGCACGCGGTGCGTGTCTCAAAACAGGCGACAAGGAAGTCAGCCAACTCGTGCCAGAACCTGGGGTTCTCCTGGCCTGGCCGAGGATTCATAAACTCCCGCATCCGCTCATCTAAATCGGCCTCGTCGGGGCGAGGGATGGACCGAAACAGGCTGTGGGCCCGCACCCGTGCCTCTTCATAGGCAGGGCACTCAAATACCATGTGTGCCTCGTCCTCTAGCCAACCGCATAGGCAACACGCCCGCTGGCTGCGTCGCTGCCTCTGTCCCGCCACGGCGTAGCGCCCCCGCTCTATCTGCAGCTCATGGAGCCCCATCCTGAACCTAGCTAGAGCCGTGATCCGGGCAGCACTGTTCAGCCCTGAGCTCAACAGGGCCGGGGGCTCGCTGTCGCTACCCGCCATACACCGCATGTAGGTCAGCATCTTAAAGCCGCGCGACCACTCCTCAGGTACATCTCGCACGGTAGTGCCGCTTGGCAGCGCCGGTGTGCTTGTCGCAGCGGCCAGCCACGCCGCGGTCGCCACGTCCAGCAGGTTGGTGATGCGTACCGGTCCCTCCTGGTCCCACACGCCAGGGTGTGCCCCACAGTTCCGAGGCACACCTGCAAGCGTACCGCCCAGCACGTCCCCCCCGCTTCCGCCAGCCCCCTGCACTCCCGCATCGCATCTTTAAGCAGGTCACCGTCAGGCCGCCCCCGCGCCTTATCCCAAAAGCGCGTCGCCCGGCGCAGCCAATCTGCCGCCAGCGGCCGCCACCCCGTCTCCCGTGCCAAAATCCCCAGTTGCTGCCCGTTGCTGCGGACTCCTTAGGACGCACGGGTAAATTGAGGAAGCACTTCCTCCAGGGAGCGCCATCCGTCGCGTGCGGCCTTAGCGCCCCTCCCACTCCTGCCTCTCTCCCACCGTCCGCCCGCCCCGGCAAACACGCCCCCCCCCAGCATCCGCCATCATCGCAGGGCCCCACACCTCACACCCGTAATTTAGCACAGGCCGTACTTGCGTGTCGAACAGGTGGGCCTTAATGCCAATGTTATTAAGGCGTATCATATAGCATCTGCGAGTTAGCGTGTGTGTGTGTGTGTGTGTGTTTTGTGTGTGTGTATGTGTGCATGCGTGCGTGTGTGGGCGTGTGTGAGTACGGTATGTGAATGAGCATGCGTGCATGTGTATGAGTGCATGCATGCGTGAGAAGGAGAAACAGAGACAACGTCAACGCGGGTGCACGCATTGTCGACCACCCACCTATACACAGCCCACCGACCCAAACGTCTGCATCTGTTGCATGATCAGGTGGTCAAGCGGTCGCGCTGTCGCAGCCGCCACTTCCAAGCACCCACCCATGTTTCAATTCGTATGGTTCAGTGTATTAACAACGTTTAGTGTGTGTGTGTGTGTGTGTGTGTGTGTCACTCCCTGGGCGGCCCACTCCCTGGGCGGCCCACTCCCTGGGCGCGAGTCGCGGCGGTCGGCCCATGTGAGTCGCCGTCGCCCATCCCCCTCATCGCCCCGCCTCCCCCGTCGACTGCCGCATATGTACTGCGGCCCATCCTGGACTATCCACCATCGCCTTCGTCTGAAGGGCAGCCTCAACGAACCGAGCAACTCGACACCCAAATTCAAAATGTCATCACAGAGCCCGTCTCCATGCCCTCGCCAGCGCCGAACAGCTCCTCGGTTGACTATAGACCGCATCCCAGACCGCCTCGCCTCCGCCGAGGATCCTCGGCCGCGCCCCACTGCGGCGCCACGCCACCATGCACCACAGAGAACCTCCAGTCGCCATGGCCCCCCTTCAGCACCCTTCGCCCCCCTTGACACGCTCCAAACTACACAGTCCAACTCTCCCCCACCCTCACCCACCCACAGTCGACAACCCGCCCACGCTCCACCCCCACATGGAGCTCGCCGTCCCATGTGCGCGCCATGCAGGCCCATGCACCCCCGCCCCATGCGCCTCCCGCCCATGCGCCCTCACGCGCGCCGACCCCATGCTGGCCCTCCCTCCCCCCAGCCTTTCCTCCCTTGCCCCTGCCTCCACCCCCTGCCTACCTACATCATCGCCCCATGGACTTCACAGGCCCATGGAGATGATCCGCCTCACCACCCCCCACGCCCCAGCCTCTCCTCCCTCGCCCCTGCCTCCGCCCCCTGCCTACCTACATCATCGCCCCTTGGAGTTCAGAGGCCAATGGAGATGATCCGCCTCCCCATCCCTGCGCCCCTGCCTACGTTCATCATCGCCCCATCGAGTTCGTGGGCTCATGGAGATGATCCGCCGCTGCCCCCTATCCCAGGCCCGCCTACATTCGTCTGTCGCCCCATCGAGGAGCTGATCCGACGTCCTCTAGGCCTGCCTACACCCGAATATCGCCCCATGGAATTAATCGGCCCATGGGGAGATGATACGCCGCGATTGAAGTTGAAGTTGGTTGGCCAGAGTGGCAACCCCACCCGCCATGTGATGTACCCCTCTTAGCGCTGATTGGTCACCCGCTGTAGACCGACACACATGTGCCATTTGACCTCTGGAACATTGCTTGTACTTTAGTACGGGTAGTGCTGTTGCAGTCATGTAACACTTTGGAATGGAATGGAATGGAATGTGTGTGTGTGTGTGTCTCCCACCCACCGTGACTGGCAGCGGCGGCTGCAAAACCTTGGGCAACCACAGGTGCGTGCGTGTGTGTGCGTGTGTTTGTGTGTGTGGGTGTGGGTGTGTGCGCGCGTGTGCGCCCTACACCCACCGTCACTGGCAGCGGCGGCTGTGACACCTTCGGCCTGTTGCGCACGTCCTTGAATAGGTGCTTGGAGTTCATGAACGCATCAATATCCATGACACGAACAGACACCTGCGGCGGGAAGATGAAGAGGTGGGCTGTCGAAAAGGTCGTGAATGCACATCCTTGAAAAAGTGCTTGGAGTTCATGAATGCACCAATTTCAGTGACACGAACAGGCACCTCCGACAGGAAGATGAAGAGGTGGGCGGTCGAAGAGACTCTTAGAGTTCATGAATGCGCATCCTTGAATGGAATGTGCTTGGAGGTCATGAACACATCTATATCCATGACACGAACAGACACCTGCGGTGGGAGGATTGAAGAGGTGGGCAGGCAAAGAGGCGCTTGGTGCATGCACATCCTTGAACAAGTTGGAGTTCCTGTGTGGGACAATTTTGTAGTTGGTGTGGACAGGGTGTGTGGAATGGAGTGTGAGTTCATACCTGGGGGCTATTGTAGTTTCCGTGGCTCAGGAAATACATGTCCTCATTATACCGTAATGCTCAATGTGCTTCAAGGTTTGAGTACTTCTCGGCAGCCGAAATTGCCGTTTTCAGCTTCCGAACGCCCCAGAGTTCATGGCAGCCCCGACCCCAGACCACGCTTCACGTCCCTGTTCATGGCAAAAAACGCACATGGGCACTACACGGGCACTGCATGGGCAGCTCGTTCTGACATGCTTCCTCTTCCCCGGGAGCGTCCCCCTCGCGAGGTTGATCGCCGCTGCCAGGCGACAGGTACGGGCACGGGGGCAAGTAAGCGGCGGCGCAGTGCAAATCCTTCACTTTTCTCTTCCCACTCGGGAGTTCACGGCGCCCCCGGCAACAGACCCCTATTCACGGCACAGTTCACGGCAGCCTACCGTGAACTGTGACGTGAAATACATTGAGCAGTGAACTGAGCAGCAGTAGGGCAGTGGTCCCACACTTATAGCTAGGAGGTGCGGAAGGGGAGTGTGGGTTTATACCTGGGGACTCTTGTAGTTTCCGTGGCTCAGGAAAAACATCTCCTCATTATAGGCAGTCTGGTCCCAGTACTTCTGCCGGCTGAGGCGCTCGTCAAGACGAGCCATCAGCTCCTGTTTGTGTGTGTGTGTGTGTGTGTGTGTGTGTGAGCGAGTGTGGGTTCGTGTAGGTGTGCGTGTGTGCGTCAGTGGTGTATAATGGCAGGCCATGAGCTCGTGTGCCCACCTCAGCAGCCACAACTAACCTGGACTCGGTTGCTGCCGCGTAAGTGCAATAACCACCTCAAGTCACCTCAGCAATTATTTACATATATATCTGCTGCTCAAGAGGCGCCACCTGAGCAGCCGCAACTGGTCTGGGATCAGGGCGACTACCAGAACAACCACTTGAGCAACCACCCCATCAACCAACTGACCGAGGAGCTGAGTCAGCTCCCACCTCAGCAGCCGCAGCTAAAATGGGTTTAGTTGTTGGCACGCAAGCGCAACCACCCCAGCCACCCCAACAACCTACAACCTAAAGATCTGCTGCTCAAGAGCCACCTCAGCAGCCGCAACTACAAAGTTGTTGGCACGCAGGCTAAACCACCTCAGCGACGAGCACCCCAGAAAGAGTCACCTCAACCACCCGACTTGGCTGCTGAGTCAGCAACCTCCTCAACCACAGCAGCACTCGCCACCTCATCAGCCACAACTGACCTGGGTCCGATTGTTAGCGCGCAGGTAGAACAAGCCCGAGTTCATGTTGAAGCGCTTGTAGAACTGAGCGAAGCGCGCCCACCCCATTGAGGGGTCGTCAAAACCCTCGATGCTGCCTGTCGGGCATGGTGAAGGCCAGTGTTTTTGTAATAAACCCCCAGTAATTTCCTTTTTGTGAATTTTAATTAATTCTTCCACAGCCGGATTTTGCCTTGACCGCGTTGACCGTTAGTTGACCTCCCGTTGACCGTTTGTCCTAATACACAGGTTTTTTTGAAAGCTGTTGACGTGCTCTGTCTGGCGGGCTTGTCAGACTCACAATCCACTGTGTGGGTATGTATGCAAGGTCAAAGTTCAGCTGGGATACAGCCAAATGCCTGTGGACAGCCGAAAAGGAAATCACTGGCAACCACACCCCGAAAACGTGCATTGTTGTTGGTGGTGTCGAAGCGCTTGTAGAACTGAGCAAATCACGCCCACCCCTTGGATGGGTCGTCAAAGCCCTTGATGCTGCCTGTCGGACGAGGGACAGACCATTGTTTTCGCAAGCAACCCCGCACCCAGAAAACGTGCAGTGTTGTTGGTGGTGTTGAAGCGCTTGCAGTATTGAGCGAAGCGTGCCCACCCCATTGAGGGGTCGTCAAACCTTTCGATTTAACCTGGCACGGGTGATTGGTGGCGGTTGTGGTGGTTGTTGGTGGTTGGTTGCGTTGTAGTGGTGGTGGTGATGGTGGTGTGGGTGGTGGTGGTGGCAGTGCTAGTGGTGGTGCCAGCGGTGGTGGTGGTGCTAGTGGTGGTGGTGCTAGCGGTGGTGGTGGTGCAAGTGGTGGTGGTGCTAGTGGTGGTGGTGGTGGTGGTGGTAGCGGTGGTAGTGGTGGTAGCGGTGGCGGTGGCGCTAGCGGTGGTGGTGGCACTAGCAGTGGTGGTGGTGGTGGTGGTGGCGGCGTTTTTACTCGGGGTTTGGGCGCTCTTGTTGTGTTGTGCTTTCAACGACGACGATGAAGGTGCACGCCATATGCAGTTGATCCCGTCGGTCAAAGTGTGTGACGCACGTGTGGGAAGCAAGTGTGAAGCTAGGTGTGTGGAACCGAACCATTTGCATTGCGTTAAAAAAACGTCGGTTGTGCCCTCAAAGTGCGAACAGCACGTAGGAGCCGCAAGCGTGAGAAGCAAGTGTGACGCAATCGTGTGAAGCCAGTGTGAAGCTGGTTGTGTGGGAACGTACCATACGGCAATCGGTCATGCCCGTGGGGCATGCCCCCCGTGTGTGATGCACGTGTGTGAAGCAAGTGTGAATGAAGTGTGGCAGGACAAGTGTGGTCCCACGCACCATATGCCGTTCTCTCGTCAAAGCCGTCCGTCATGCCCTCGACGTCCGAATCGCGGTACAAGTGGTCAAACGGGTTCTGCGGTACGGATGTACAGTGTGGGATGTCGTCAGTTTGTTGCTTTTGTCTGAGCTGTGTTCTTCCCTCAAACCAACGCAAGTGAGGGCTCAAGGTTCAGAGGACAAAGGGAGACCAGCATGGCCGCCACACAGGCGTCGCGGTACAGGTGGTCACAAGGATTTCATGGTACAGATGTTGCAGTGTGGGATTTCGTCAGTTGATTATTTGCGTTGGTGCATTGTTCTTCCCTGAACCCTACGCAAGTTTGTGCCAAAGGTGGAAAGGACAAAGGCAGACTGGCTGGCCGCCCCGCCAAGGTCCCGGTACAGTTGGTGAAACGGGTTCTGCGGTACACGTGTTAAGGTGTGGGGTGCCGTCAGTTGGTTGGTTTCATCTCAGCCTTGTTCTTCCCTCAAACCAACGCATGTGAGGGCTCAGGGTGGTAAGGACAGAGGCAGACCGCCTGGCCGCCACACTGGCGTCACGATACAGGTGGTCAAACGGGTTCTGCGGTACGGTTGTACAGTGTGGGGTGTCGTCAGCTGGTTGGTTTCGTCTGAGCATTGGTCTACCCTCAAACCAACGAAAGTGAGGGCTCAGGGCGCAGAGGACGAAGGAAGATCTGCATGGCCGCCCCGCCGACGTCGCGGTACAGGTGGTCACACGGGATGTGCGGTACTGATGTACAGCGGGGGTTACATATATTACAGTGTGAGGTGCAAGCGCAACGAGTGGTGTTAAGTTTTGGGTTATATGTCGTGTGCGTGCGTGTCCCAAGGTTTGGGGGTGAAGGGTTTCAGGGGTGGAGGAATGCGATGGATATTTCAGTCTGTGTGACACCATTAATGATGTATGAGACCTGTGTCAAGTAACACGGGGTTTCCAGCTAAGCAGGCTACTCTTCTACTAGAGACACCCGCCGATACTCCAGCACACTTAAGTACTAGAGTACCGCCGGCTCCCGGCCGATAGACTACCGCTCCCGCCGGCTAGACTACCCCAAACAGCGGTCTCTGAGAGACATGTCTGGCAAGGAGCATATAGGAGAGGACCTTCCTCAGGGTCACAGTAGTGGCCTTGTGGCCAGTCAAGCCGGCAGAGCCGACTGGCGCTGACTGGAACGGTCCCCGCCTGGCAGTGCATGGCTGTCCAGCTCTCGTTTGCATGGGGCTCAGCCGGCGCCCCATGCCTCATGCATGGCCAGGTCCCACCCTCCAGGGGTGCATGGACGACAGAGTTGTCATGGAGGCTGCCTGAAGACCTTCCAACGCCAGTCACCGGCAGACGAGCGACCCCGAGGATGAGCGCGGTGACGAACGCTGCGATTGGTGAAGCGGATTTACTCTGTGCTGCCTCGGCGGTCGCCACCGCTGAAGCCGTGATGGTAGCCCGCCTCCACGGGCAGCCATCTTGACCAATGTCCAGCATGCATTGACGGGCGCCAGCTCCTCCGCTCGTCGATCAACTCGTCGAGATCGGTGCCGCATGGCATCCTGCATGGTAGCAGCGCCGCATTGCTGGGTCCAGGTCTCGGCAACGAGAACGCGCCTCCGTTAATCGAGTCCCAGACCTGTGTCAACGCTAGCCAATGATCCTTGCTACGGCAGTCTACCGCTCGGAGCGGAATCTGTTTTTTTTTTTTTATTAATTGCTTTGTAGGCTAAGCTAGGCTAGGCTTCCGCTTTTCCGCTGTTCCGCTCGGGGGGGAAATATGGGTGCCGGGACAAGCGAGGAACAAAATAATTGTGCCGGGAAACAGTCGGAGACGAGCGAAATAATAATACATAGCTAAATCCTTCCCAAGGATCACTGGTTCTAGTGCCCGGCATCTTAACTCAGCGTCAGATCAGTCACTGAGTGCTAGGCACACCCACACGTTCACACATCCACATGTCCACAGCACAGGGCTCCGTCCGAGATGATAACCTCCGCAAGCCGCAACATTGCGGAGTTCTTTGCAATGGTTGCGGAAAGGCGAGGACGCTTGCCGCAACGAGTTGCGGAATGTGTGAGGGCTTGCGGAAAGTGTGAGATGGCCTGTCAAGCAAGCCCACGGGGCCTCAGCACCTCGTAGTGGAACCCCAGTGTGCCTGCTACGCACTTCCATGACTTCTGATGGGTTGGGGGAGGAGTGCTGAGCCCCAGAGAGAGGTTGGGGGCGCAGGTATGGCAGCTACATCGCTTGTTGACTCGCCTACCCGCGTTGACTGTTGGGAGGTTGCGGGAGTTGCGGAGGGTTGCGGAGGTGGCGGGGAAAGGGGGTGTTGAGTTGCGGATCGCGGAGTGGGGGTGTGAGGTTGCGGACGGAGCCCTGCCACAGCAGGGATGTAGGAAGAGTGTCACAGGGGATCCGCCTCAGGCGGACCATCCAGGCCAAAGGCATCCTCCTCAGGCGGACAAAGCGGAAAAACTTGTCCTCCTGATTTTGTTGTTCGGGGGTTGCGCCCCTGGACCCTGCTGTCCGCGACAGAAGCAACTGGCGGAGGGCGGAACCTGCCCAAACCCCTGTCCGCACAAGCGGACCAAAAAGGCCCTTCTGGCCTTTTTCAGTCCGCCAAAGGCGCGCCAAATCCTCCATTCCGCCGATTTCGCGTCCGCCTGGTCAGTGAAGGGCTCTAAAGTTTGTCCGCTCCGATCGATTCCTACATCACTGGTCCACATCACACACTTCAACCCACACCTGCAGGATCACGATGTCCACATCAGACAGCAGCACTGAGTAGCCGATGTCCATAAACTGCTTGAGTATGCCGAATTTCATCGCGCTCACGGCATGGTTCTCGCCCGTACCCTCCTGTGGGGTGCGGGCGTGGGTGTGGGTGTGGGTGTGGGTGTGGGTGTGGGTGGGCGGTGGGGTGGGTGGGGTGGGTGTGGTGGGTGGGTGGTGGGGTGGTGGTGGTGGGTGGGTGGGTGGGGTGTGCGTGCGTGCTGCAAGACCAACGTCACCAACGTCAACAACGTCAACAACGCACGCACACACGCACGCACGCACGCACACACGCACGCACGCACGCACGCACGCACGCACACACGCACGTACGCACGCACGCACGCACGCACGCATACATGCACACACACACATATGTACCAGGGGTGTCCGTGGGTTCAGTAACCCTTATTTTCAGAAAATAGTATTCCGGTTTTTTCGGGATTTTGGGCCGCCCAACAAATCGCTTCGAAAAGTGCGAAATCGGCAATTTCACACTCTTCTCGGGAAAATCGCCTCTGCACGTCGGTTTTCCCGAACGTGCCTCCCAAAAACCATCAAGGACGCGCCCTCCGGGCACGCCTTTTGTCGTTCCCCGATCGGGAAGGAAACCCCTGATACGTACGTACGTACACACATAGCAGATCAGGGCAGAACAGATAGCACCCACCTGGCTCTTGTGCACAACCAGCACAAGCTTGTGTACGTTGATGCCGTTGGTCTTGCAGTACGCCTCAGTCTCGTCGTCTAGGGCGAGGACGAGGTGGTTGCTCACGCCGGCCCTCTGCATTTAGGTGGTTGTACAAGTTTCAGTTCAACCTGGTGGTTGTTGTAGGTGGTTATAGGGGGTGGTTGCCCCTCAGCTTCCGTCTCGTCGTCTAGGGCGAGGGCAAGGTGGTTGCTCACGCCGGCACGCTGCGTACCGTAGTACCGCTTTGCCTTTGCGCCTAATTAAGTCCGAAAACGCCCCGCAAAGGCTCCGTAAACATAAAATTAAGTAAAAAAACAAAGGTAAAAAGAAAAGTCCCCTGCGGGATTCGAACCCGGAACAACACTCCACAGGCCTGCAAAAAGCCGCCGCAAAGGCAGCGCACAGTCGAAATCAAGTCGAAAACCCTCCCACAGGCGAAAAAGTCTAAATAAATTGGCCTTTAGCGGACCCCCGCAAAGGCAAAGCGGCACTACCGTATGCACGCCTGTTTTCCGTACGCGCCCGGAGGACCCCGGGGCGTGATGTAAGGCCTAGACGACACACGTTTAGAGGGACTCTACTAGGAGAGCCCGCAAGGCCACGCAGCGCGCCAGCCAACCAGCAAAAGGAGAGCCAGCGTCGAGATTCGAACTCGAGTTGGTGGAATATTCTAACTTGGGTTGAGAATCAGAATCCACCGTGATGACCGCTGCACTACACCGACGTTTGTCGATTACAATATGAGTCACGACCGGCATGTGCACGCGGAGGGTGTTAAGCTGGCGATTTCGGTGGCTGCTGGATGTGGTTGGTGGTTGGTGGCTTGGTTGTTGGTTGTTGGGGTGGTTGTTGAGTTGGTCTTGCAGCATGTCTCAGTCTCGTCGTCTAGGGCACGAACAGGGTGGTTGCTCACGCCGGCCCTCTGCGCTGAGGTGGCTGTTCAAATTGCTGTTTGCAGTGTACGAGGTGGTTGTTTGAGGTGGCTGTAAAGGTCTTTTGAGGAGGTTTTTGAAGAGGTTTTGGCAGTGGTTGCCCCTCAGTTTCGTCTCATCGTCTAGGGCGAGAACGAGGTGGTTGTTCACGCCGGCACGCTACGTTTAGGTGCTTGCAAACATTGTTGTTTTAAGTCAACAAGCTGCGTGTTGGTGGTTTTAAAGATTACGGTTGAAAGTGGTGGTTGTTGTATGTGATTATAGGGGGGTGGGGTGCCGCTCAGTTTCCGTCTCGTTATCTAGGGCGAGAACGAGGTGGTTGCTCACGCCGGCACGCTACGTGTAGGCGGTTGTAAACGATGCGGTTTGAAGAGGTGGTTGCCTGAGGCGGTCGGCAACGTGGTTGTGGGCCTCGTTTTCTAGGGCCCCGTCGTAAAGGGCGAGAACATAGTGGTTGATCACGACGGCACGCTTCGTTTAGGTGGTTGTAAACGATGTTGTTTAAAGTCAACGAGGTGGTTGTTGATGTGGCTGTTTAGGTTGTTTGAGGAGGTTGCTGACGCGGTAGTCAAGGTGGTTGCCGCTTAGTTTCCGTCTCGTCGTCTAGGGCCAGAATGAGGTGGTTGCTCACACTGGTCCGCTGCGTTGAGGTGGTTGTTCAAGTTGTTGTTTGCAGTTTACGAGGTGAGACCCGCGCCCCAAGCCTCCTCTGGACGCATGTAAAACTGTGTATAACTTGTGTACAAACTGTAACAAAAACGTAGGTAAGCTTCACCCCTCACCTTGAAGCCCTTCGTGAAGGTCTCCATCATTGGAGGGTTCCCCTACAGCTAGTACTTGTCTTCATGGTTTGTGTACACGGCAGACTCAGACCATTGTTGAACACAGGAATGACGAGGCCGGAATATGTATGTCACCTACTGTAGTCTCGCTTTGCCTTCCCGGGGCTCCACTAAAGGCCCTGTTTATTTGGAATTTCAGGCCTTCGCCGGGCGTGTTTCGACTTTATTTCGTCTTTGCACTGCTTTCGCAGTGGCTTTTTGCGGGGCCTGTAGAGCGTTGATCCGGGTTCGAATACCGCCGGGGGCTTCTTTTGCCTTTGCGGGGCGTTTTTAGACTTAATAAGGCGGGAAGGCAAAGCAAGACTACGGTAGATGAGCCACCCCCCTCATTGACCCCTCACCTTGAAGCCTTTTGTGAAGGTCTCCATCATCGGGGGGTTACCCCACAGGTAGTTCTTGTTCGCGACCGCTGCCAGCACCTCTTTTGTCGGTGCAATCTGCAGCAGCATCAGTTGGGATTGGGTGGTTAGTATGCATCAAACACGAGCTAGGGTACGCAGGCACGAGCGACGGCTGCCGACACTTCTTGCATCGGTGCGATCTGCAACAACAGCAGCAGCTGGGATTTGGCCGTGGGTGAGTTGCGAGCTGGGGCGCCGGATCCAGCGCGTCACAGAGCAGTTATCGTGTTCGACCGCTGCCAACACATCTTTTGTGGGTGCGATCTGCAGCAACAGCAGCAGATGAGACTGGGTGGTTGGTATGCATCATACACGAGACGATGTACGCAGTCAAGTGGAAGCTGGCTGGTACTCTGGCGGTGGCTGGTCTGTAGGCGGGTGGTTGGGTGTGTGGGCAGACAATGGGTAACGGGGGTTGAATTTTTTTTGGGATGGTGTGGATGGTTCTTGTCATCGACGGCTGCAAACTCCTCTTGTAATAACAGCAATAGTTGGGATTCAGCCAATTGGGTTGGGTAGCAGCAGGGTTGAACGGGACGATTTGTACTGGGGTACGGTACCACGTCCTGCGTAATGGCAGTACGCTGGGGTGCGTACTGCAGGACGCGTACGGCGGCAGCACAAGACGCCTTTACTTGCCACACAGAAAAAGGCCACGGCCATAACTTCCACGCTGCTGCACCGACCCTGAAGATTTGACATGTGATGGAGAGCTTATAACAAGGGCTTTTCAAGGGACTGCTTAGGTCGTCAATCCGATGAGGAGCGACGGAGTTGTGTGTGACGGGGTGTAGGCACTTAGTCGCTCGCGCCACACTCGCCCCCCTCGTCCTTGTACTGCGTCCTGGGGTACCGTCCTACGTCCTACGTTCAGCCAGGACGCTGACTCCCCCTCCGTACGAGCGTCCCATGCAGCACTGGGTAGAAGTGGGGAGGCACACGCACAGCCCCTGCGCACATCCCATCAACAGCGCACATTTCGCAGCACAGCCTCGAGCTCATTGCGCGGCTCGCCCATGTACTCCGGGAACTCTCCGCAACCACCTACAGCCGCCGCTGCGTGTGCGCGTGTGCATGGTCGTGTGTAGTGGTGGGTGGCACGTGTGTGGGGGGACATGTGGGATGGCACTCTGCAGCGTGGCACCCTGGGCTGGATTGGGGGCCATGCCCGGCCCTGAGCTGTCACACATTATGTGCACGTGTGGCAAGCGACATGCGTGCACCGCTGCTACCATGCAGGCATGCGAGTGCCATGCATTGCCATGCATCGCCATGCGCGTGGTAGGGAAACCCCTAACATACACGTGGGCCTCTCAGCTAGTCGACCAGCCTTACCCCTAAGTGCGGGATCTGTCATGAAGGGACTGGTGTGCGCATGCACGCGGCACTTGATGCACGCGATCTACTTGCACAC
Organism: Chlamydomonas sp. UWO 241; assembly: GCA_016618255.1. Lineage (NCBI taxonomy): Eukaryota > Viridiplantae > Chlorophyta > Chlorophyceae > Chlamydomonadales > Chlamydomonadaceae > Chlamydomonas > Chlamydomonas priscui. The sequence continues at coordinate 207,038 of VFSX01000038.1, read as the reverse complement.
CAAGTATATATCAATGAACATAATTGGGGCGAGCGGGGCTCCTGCCTTGGCCGCTGGGACGGCATCGCTCCGTGTGTTTTGGTGAAAATCAGCAAGAGCCATGCAGGGCTGTGCAAACCATGCCTGACATGCAAAACTCGCACCTGGCGCCAGCGTCGCTCTGTCCTGCACTACACCCGCCACCACAAACTTGGCAGGTGCCCCTGCATTCGAGCCCGGCCCGTTGAGCACGGCCAGGCGATCGGATGCGATGAAACCCACGAAACACCCAATTGCGAAAGTCAGGAGAGTTGAGATCGAGGTTTTCGTCCCCGCACGGGCCTTCCCCGTACTATCTCCCGCCATCGCGTCTCTGGGTGCCCTAGTGCGAGCCGTGTGTTGAGATCTACATTTTTTCGAACCATGAAAGTGTGACCTACGCCGCCGGCCTCATCTCCCACTGCTGCTGCAGCTTGTGCCCAAAACAAAACGATCACGGCATCCGTGAGGTTGCGGTACGTGTGACGCATCGCTCACCGCTTAGCATCAGTCCCACATCTGCGTGCATGGGCGCCATGCATGCATGAGCAGTTGCCACTGTCTTGGACCTACCAGCAGCGCATCGACCAGGTCACTACATCCCACCACGCCCAGCGGCCTCCCCCTCCACGCGGGGCAGCAGCCAAGGCGCCAGCACACACACTGTTGCACGCGCGAGCACACGGGCAGTGTGCGAGACCAGCAGCGGCAGCAGCGGCGTGAGAGCGGGGCCGGCAGCACACGGCTGCCTGCCTGCTGAGGGGAGAGAGCTCCAGCTACGCGCGCGTGTGTGTGTGCGTGCGAGCGGAGCGGCGTGGAGCCCAGCAACCACCTCGCCGCAGACACACCATGCGAGCTGTGCATGGGATCTAGAGCAGCCAGCTCTGCTCCTCGGGGCCCCGGCACACACACACACCTGTCTGAATTTCTGCTGGCATCGAGAGCGAGGAGGTTCTGCTTCTCTCCACTTACCGACTCGGTCGAGCGGCGGCGGTCCAACGGGCGCAGGCAGACTCGTCTCTCGTACCCTCCGGTAGGTCGTTCGGCACCCTCTCACTCTCCTCACTCCCTCGCGTAACTTTCCTGGCATGCAGTCGCACCTGTACCTCACACGTATTACGGCTGGTGCCAGAAGAAGCACAAGCGGTCAGAGCGCCTGAGGCGCAGATTGCGGCGCCGCCCCAGGGAATGTGGCAGGGCCTACCCAACCAACTCGGTACAACGTCAGTAGCCAGACTGCGTCAGGCGCACGGACGTTGGCAGGTCGAGGCGGACACACCCTCACTCTCCCCACTATTTTCACGCAGCCCTTCCCACCCACGTATTCTCACTCATTTTCCCGGCCGTGTACTTCCATAGTCTGGTTGGGTCACGTACTTCCATAGTCTGGTTGGGGCACGCCTAGACGCCAGCACCAGCACCACCGCCACCCCCACCCACCAACACCACCAATACCACACCCACACCGACCCCCCCCCCCCCCAACACACACACACACACAACTCCGTCAGACGTCAGCGATCAGACTGCATCGGGCGTGTGGTCGCTGGCAGTTGTCTGTCCAAGGGCAGCTTCTTCCTCGTAGGTGGTGGTCAACACGCCCTCACTCTCCTCACTCTTCTCACCCGTCTCACCCACGTATTCTCACTCGTTTTTCTGGCCGTTAACGTTCATACCTCTCACTCGTATGTCGGCGCACGCCTAGACGCCAGCACCAGCACCACAGCCACCACCAGGCACACCGCCATGACCTACACCACACCCACCACACTACCAACCACCCACACACCCATATCGTCACCCTCACACACACGCACGCACCACCACCACCCACCCGCCCACCCACCCACCCACCCACCCACCCACCCACCCACCCCACCCACCACCCACCCACCACCCACCCCACCCACCCACCCACCCACCCACCTACCACCACCCACCCACCTACAGCCATGCAGCGGGGCGGCGCGGCAGTGGCGGTGGGAGCAGCATGCTTGCCAATCCGGCTGTGGCACACCACACCACATCACCACCCACCCAGCAAACCACCCACCCACCCACCACACCCTCCCACAGCCATGCAGCGGGTCGGCGGGAGCAGGGTGCTTGACAGCCTGGCTGCCGCACTTACAGCTGCGACAGCGCGGCCGCTCGACCATTTGTACAGCCGGATCGCTGCTCTGAATGGGCCCTTCTTTCCAAAGGTGTGGGGAGACAAGTGCACATTCGTGAAAACGTTGTAAATACACTGAACAATACGAAATGAAACATGGGTGGGTGCTTAGAAGTGGCGGCTGCAACAGCGCGACCGCTTGACCACCTGTACAGCCGGACCGCTGCTCTAAATGGGCCTAACCTTCTCAAGTGTGTTACTGTGTGTGGGCACATTATCATGCAACAGATGCAGAAACGTTTGGGCCTGTGGGCTGTGCATAGGTGGGTAGTCGACCATGCGTGCAGCCGGGTTGACGTTGTCTCTGTTTCTCCTTCTCACTCATGCATGCACACACGCATGCACGCATGCTCATTCACATACCGTACTCACACACGTCCACACACGCACGCATGCACACATACACACCCACAAACACACACACACACACACACACACACACACACACAGGGATGGGGCGACCTCAGCGTCGTTCAGTGGGAGGAAGACCTCAGCTACATCCGCGAGTGGCCGCCGCAGTCGCTGAAGGTGTGGACACCTATCGGTTACACTTATCGGTTACACTTGTATGTCACGATTCCTTGAGCTGGAGGTGCGTATGGTTTGGGATTTGGGGTTTAAGTGTTTGTGGTTTGGGGTTCTCGGTTTGGGGTTTTGTGCAAAGGGTTGAGGGCTGAGGGCTGTAGGGTTAGGAGCACACATGCGTTCGCGATTGGCCGCCACAGTCGCTGAAGGTGTGGACACTCATCGGATACACTGTTAGGTTATACCTCATGGAACTGGAGGTGCGTATAGTTTGAGGTTTGGTGGGTTTGATTCTAGTGCTTCGGGGCTTTAGGGTTAAGCGTCTGTGTATGGAAAGGAGCAAATATATGTCCACGATTGGGCCACAGTCGCTGAAGGTGCATACGGGTGTACGATTCAGGGTTCAGGGTTAGGCCGCCTAGCAGCAGCTCCTGGTCATGTGGATGTAAGAGGGCACGCATGCACGCACACACGGACGTACACACACACACACACGCACATCCGCTCCTCCCTCAACTCACACAAATAGATTGACTGGAAGCTGAAAGAAGTAGGCAAGCGCGACGGAACGCCCTTCAAGCTCTACACGGCTTCCTTCCATACGCCGTGCGTCAACTGAGTGCCCCCCCCCCTCTCGCACACACACAAACAGATCGATTGGAAGCTGAAAGAAGTTGGCAAGCGCGACGGAACGCCCTTCAAGCTCTACACGGCATCCTTCCCCACACCGTGCGTCAACCGAGTCTACGACGCACTCCCCCCAGAGTCCAGGATTGCGCGCGTGCAGCTCATGGTGGGTATAAACCATACATGCAACATGATTCCATTACCCGGCATTATTATCTGTTACTAGTAGCTACTTCCTGGCAGCTTCCTGGCACCTTCCTGGCAGCTTCCCCACACCGTACATCAACAGAGTGTACGACACGCTTCCACCAGAGTCCAGGAACGTGCGCGTGCAGCTAATGGTGGGTTCAAATTCAACTCGTTAGGTGCACGCCGCCTTCCTGCCACCTTCCTGCCACCTTCCTATGACCGTCCGGCCACCTTTCCCACGCCGCGCGTCAACAAAGTGTGTACGGCGCGTCACGAGTCCAGGATTGCGCGCGTGCAGCTGATGGTGGGTGCAAACCAGAAACCTTCAAACCTTATTATTCCTGGCACCTTCCCGGCAGCTTCCTGGCACATTTCTGGCACTTCCCCCACACCAATATTGTGCGCGTGTGCAGCCAATGTTGGGTACAAACCATAAATATGCCATGACTTGAGAACCCTCAACCCGACA
>VFSX01000038.1:175537-195537 GCA_016618255.1 Chlamydomonas sp. UWO 241 | reverse complement strand
TTAACGTTGGCCTCTGAAAGAAAGAAAAAAGAGGGCCCACTCTCGAGTGCGACTGACTCCAAGGGAGTGGCGGTGGGGAAGGTGAGTTCTTACCAGATGGGGGGGGGGGCTTTGAAACATGCACCACCAATTGAAACGGCACAGCAACACTGCAAACACGACAGCTAGAAATAGAAGATGGCATAGACGTTGACGCGCACGCGGCTATGGCGTGGGACCCTCTCTCGAGCGCGACAGACTCAAACAGAGTGGCAGTGAGGAAAGTGGTTTACTATCCGTTTCGTGTAAACTCAGCATGATGTTGGATTTTACAGTCTAGTCATAAACACGGCAAAACCAACTGACAAAAAGGCAGGACATCAGTTTTGCCAGAAGAGGATGTTGACCTGAGAGGTGCACGCAGCTATGGCGTGAGGCCCTCTCTCAAGCGCTACTGACTCAAAGGGAGTGGCAGTAGGGAAGGTGGGTTACTATCCGTTTTGCAAACACGCCATGAACACGGCACCGCCAAGCGGCAGAAGAAAAAAACAGAAAATCAGTTTTGCCAGAATAAGATAACATCAGAGGTGCTTGCAGCCATGGCGTGGGGCCCCCTCTCGAGTGCGACCAACTCGAAGGGACTGGCAGTGGGGTTGCTATTTGTATCTAAAGGGAGTAAAAACTGTGTAATCTCGCCAAATCAAGCGGCAAAAGGGCAAACCATTAATATGGTAGCAGCTACATACGTTGCCTATGCACGCAGCCATGGCGTGGCAACATGCCTCAAGTGTGAATGATTCAAAGGGAGGTTACGTGGCGGAGTTGAGTCGTTTCAAAGCTGCGGGCATTTATAAACAGGAATGGTAAATCGAAACAGCAAAGTCAAACAACGATAGGTCATTATGGCGGCTAGGTCCATTAGTTCACCAGTGGTGTCATTAAGGAAACCAAGAATGCCCTGTTTGCCCACGCAACATAGGACGAAACATGCCGAATTGCCCCCCACATGAGCAGGGGGGGGAGGCAGGAAAGTCGATTTCAGACCCCATGCCCCAAAACTTCGAATGTTGGCACCGGGCGCCATGCCCTTCGCCTCCCTTTAGTTACGTCCATATCCAGTTACAGTTACATGGCATTCCAGCTAAGACAACACTAGTCCTAGTGCCACCGCCCTGTGAAGGACGATAGCCACCAGCCGGTTACCTGCCGTCTAGACTACCGCTCCCGCCGGCTAGTTTAGACCCAAACAAGTCCCTGAGGGACATGTCTGGCAAGGAGCGTATAGGAAAGGACCGTCCTCCTCCTGGCCTTTTAGGCCAACCACGCCGGCTGTGCCGACTGGCGGCGCTGAAGCAGAAAAGTCCCCGCCTGGCATGGTGCATGGTTGTCCAACTCCATGCATGGGGCTCTGCCTGCGCCCCATGCGTCATGCATGGCCAGGTCCCACCCTCCAGGGGGGCCTGGGCAAACAGAGTCGTCATGGCAGGCTGCCTGAAGACCAATGCCGACGCCAGTCACCGGCGGAAGAGTGCCCCCGAGGGTGAGCGCGGTGACAAAAGCTGCGATGGTGAAGCGGATAAACTCTGTTGTTGCCTCGGCGGTCACCACCGCTGAAACCCTGATGGTAGCTCGCCCCCACGAGCAGCCATCTTGACCGATGTCCAGCATGCATTGACGGGCGCCATCTCCTCCGCTCGTCGATCAACTCGTCGAGATCGGTGCCGCATGGCGTCCTGCATGGGAGGAGGACAAGGGCCGTCTCCCAGCACGGGTCGAGGCAGCGCCGCGGGTACTCGCCAAGCCATGACAGCGCCGGGCAAGCCGCTCCTGTAGTTTCCACCGAGGGACAGTCTAGCAGGAGCCAGGCCAGTCGTATTTTTATCCCGCTCGTCAGCGGCACGGAGATCCTAGTCACCAGCAGCGCCGCATTGCAGGGTCCAGGGCTCGGCGACGAGAACGCGCCTCCGTTAATCGAGCCCCAAAACACTCCCCAAAACACGCCCCTTACCATTGTCGAAACACCCTTTTCGGCCGGACAATGTGAACGCACTGTGCTCCCGCAACCAGCATCTACGCCGGGGTGGTGAGGTGGGGGGGGGCTGCGCCTGTACCCTGTAACCGCACCTGAGTCACCTGCGAAGCAATCTTGGGGCAGACCGCAAACTGCCAGCGCCCGCCGTGGTTGGTATCAATGACGACACGCGTATCGATGATTTGGCCGGCGGTGTAGGTGGCCTGCGGTGGAAGGGGGAGGGGGGGGAGTTGGGGGGTAAACTAGAGTTTTGGGGGGTTTGAGAGTGGGAGTGTGAGAATGAGCGCACGGAAGTTGGGTAAGAAGAGTAGGAAGAGAGAGTGCAGAGGTCCACTCCTGACTGAGTTGAGGAGGTCCAGCGCTCATTGATTGGAGTAGTGGATCGACACGCGTGTCGATCATTTGGCCAGAGGTGTAGGTGGCCTGCGGTGGGTGGGGGCAGGGGTAGGGTAGGGAGTGAGGGGAGTGGGGGTTTAACTAGGGCTTTCGAGGTTTTGAGTGTGGGAGTGTGAGAACGAGCGTCAGCGGTGTAGGTTGCCTGCGGTGGGAGGGGGCAGGGGCGGGGTCGGGACGGAGGGGAGTTTCGGATTAACTAGGGCTTTAGAGGCTTGAGTGTGAGAGAGTGAGAACGAGCGCACAGAAGTTGGGTAAGGAGTAGGAAGAGAGAGTGAAGAGGTAGACTCCTCACTGAGTAGAGGCACGCGTGTCGATGAATTGGCCGGCGGTGTAGGTGGACGTCCATATCCACCCTACAAAAATGGGCAGCGGGGGGTTGGTTGGTTGGTCCGGGCACTTTTCAAAAAACATCTTGTAACTTTCTACTCCAGCCTCCGATCGATCTGGGAGCGGGCGCGTTGGATTTCTCTCGTCAAGAGGAGTCCGAATCCACCCTCAGATCATCCACACCTAAAACATACTGCAGGGGTGTGGGGGTCCCACACCGGGCAGCTGGTGTGGACCACTGGTTCACACCTCCTGACAGCCAGGATGCTCTGCAGACCTGCGATTGGGCTGGAGGTGGGCGCGCTAGATTTGTTTTGCAACACAGATGCCAAATGCATGGTCATTCATGCGGTTCATTATTTCGGAGGACGTGGATGGGGCCTTGGAGTGTGGGGCTACACCGGGGCGTGTGGCCGCCTTCTGAGGCCAGTTTCAAGAAGTTGGAGTGAGTTTCACAGCCACCCACTGAAACCATAGACAGGGAATGATGTTACGGAGCTGCACACTAAGTTTGAGCAGCAACAGATAAGGCCAGGGTGTACTTGGGGTTGGTTGGTCCCCCCAAGGACTTTTTCAAAAAAACAGGCGTGGGGTTTGAAAACAACTTTCCTGCCCCCCCCCCCCGGCCCAGGAGGCATTTTTTTCGCAGAAAAGTGTGAAAATCCTCGAATTTCTCACTTTTCGGATTCCTGCGATGCGCATCCGCAGTTTCCCCCCAATTTTTCGGTTTGCCCTCGAAGCGGGGGCTGCGGGGGCTGCGGGGGCTGCGGCACTAATTACACCACTGTAGTACACCTAGACGTTTCTTGCACAACACACACACACACACACACGAACACGCACACACACACACACACACACACACAGGTGGTGTTCAACGGTGCGCAGGTGGTGTCAGTCATGCCAGCTGCCAAGTACACACACACACACACACACACACTCGCACGCGCACAGGTGGTGTTCAACGGTGCGCAGGCGGTGTCAGTCATGGCAGCTGCCAAGTATGCACTCAGTGAGCTTCAAGCTGCAATGGCTGATGCCGAGAGGCGGGGCATGGTGCGTGACAATATGCATGTTTGAGTGCCTTTCATTGTATTCTGACAGTCTCTTATACTCTTGTATAAGGTCCTGTTGTGCTTTTTAGCTTCATATTTCCATGGCTGATGCGATCCAGGCGCCCTCACTGCCGCTGCGTTCGACACAGCTTCTGTTTTGGTGGATGCTGCAACACATGCAACACCTAAACAGCCCATGCAACAATACATGCAAAACCTGCAACAACACCTGCAACGATATCTGCAACACCACAACACCTGCAACAAACACCTGCAACTCAGGTGTTGGCGCCGCTTTTGAGGCAGATTCTCCTGCGACGGATGCTGAAACACCTGCATTAAAACTGGCACCAACACCTGCCACAACACATGCAACACCTGAGACACCACCTGCAACAACTCCTGCAGAAACCCTGCAGCAATGCCTTCAACAACACCTGCAACACCTGCAACACAACCTGCAACAACACCTGCATCATCACCTGCAACACCTGCAACACCTGCAACAACACCTGAACAACATATGCAACAAAATCTGCAACACCTGCAATAGCACGTGCAACACCTGCAACACCCACAACACCACACACAACATCTGCGCAGGCACCGGACCTGGGCGCCCTCACTGCCGCGGCCGCCGCGTTCGAGGCAGCCTCTTCTGTGGTCGACGCGGTGCCTCGGTCACACCCAGTCACACCCGGCCACACCTTCCCACACCTGGTCACACTTCCGCCGCACCACCCGGCCGCGACGGCCCGCGCCCCGCGTGCGCCCGGTGTGTCCCCCCGCGGTGAGCCAGGCTCAGGCGCGGGTGCAGCAGTGGAGGGTGCGACAAGTGGTGAGCAACAGCTGCAACAGTTTCAACACCAGCAACACCAGCAACACCAGCGGCGGGCTGCGGCAGCAGGAGCGGACGGTGTGGGGCCGGCGCAGCAGGCGGAGCAACAGCAGCAGCAGCAAGGGCAGCAGGGGCAGCAGCAGCCACAGCAGGCGCACGCTGGGCCAGGTTCCAGCGCATCCTCAGGGGAGGCGGGTGCATCATATGAGGGAATCGAGGCAGCAAACAGCGCAGGTGGCACGGGCACGGGCGCGGGCGTGTCTGGTCGTAGGCACCCCCCTCCCCTGCCCGCAGCCTCGGTCGCGGCGCCTGGGAGGGAAGGTGCCGCGCAGCTGCCTGGTGTGGGGTGGCTGGCTGGCCGGCTGGAGGCGCTACGGTCGAAGGATGCGACACTTGCGAAGCCGCAGACGATCAGCCAGCTGAAACAGGTTTGTGTGTGTGTGTGAGAGGGGGGGGGGGGGGCAGAAGATAATGCAAGTCAAGTCGCACACACACACACACACACACACACACGCACCAATGTTACGCGCTACCCCTCGTATAAGCTGCCTGGCACACCTCACACAAAGAGAGAGAGAGAGAGCGAAAGAGAGAGAGACAGAGAGAGACAGAGACAGAGAGAGAGACAGAGAGGAGGAGAGAGACAGAGAGAGAGAGGGACAGAGAGACGTGGATAGAGATATACAAACAAAAAAGAATCACCGCAGTGTCGCACGCACACAATTCACGCACAACACACACACACACACCACACCACGCACATGCAGGTCCTCGAGGTATTCACCGATATAACCCGCTACCCCGTGCCAAAGCTCCTTCACTTACACCTCACATACAAAGAGAAAGAGGGAGGGAGAGGGAGAGGGAGAGGGAGAGGGAAGAGGGAGAGGGAGAGGGAAGAGAGAGAGGAGAGAGAGGGAGAGGGAGAAGGAGAGGGAGAGGGAGAGGGAGAGGGAGAGGGAAAGGGAGAGGGAGAGGGAATAGAGAGAGAGAGGAGAGACAGAGAGAGAAGGAAAGAGAAGTCGAAACAAAATAAAATTACAACAATGTCGCACGCACACACGCGTGCCTGCACACACACACACACAACACGCACGCATTCACAGGTCCTCGAAGTGTTCACCGACGTTACACGCTACCCCGTGCCCAAGCGCCTTCACGTACACCCCACACAATATCAAAGAGAGAGAGGGAGAGAAAGGGAGAGAGAGAGAGAAAGGGAGAGAGAGAGAGAGAGAGAGAGAGGGAGCGAGAGCGAGAAAGAGAGAAAGAGAGAGAGAGAGAGAGAGAGAGAGAGAGAGAGAGAGCGCGCGAACGGAGGAGGCTCATCACACAAACACACACTCCCACAATCACACGCACGCCGCGCATACGCAGGTTCTGGAAGTGTTCACTGACGTAACACGCTACCCCGTGCCAAAGCGCCCTCACGTGCATACCACACAATATCAAAGAGAGAGAGGGAGAGAGAGAGAGAGAGGAAAAGCGAGACAGGAGGAGGCTCATCACACAAACACACACTCCCACAATCACACGCACGCCACACATACGCAGGTTCTGGAAGTTTTCACTGACGTAACACGCTACCCCGTGCCAAAGCGCCCAGACGCCGCTGTGATGGTGGCAGCTCAGGATGACGCGTATGTGTCAGTGGAATCGGTGCGTTTGGGGGGGGGGGGTCTGTCAAGGCAGGCAAGCATCCTGGGGTATGTTTCGTTGCTGCAGAACTGCAGCAACAACCTTGGGAGGGGGGGGCGTGTGGGTGTGCGGCTGTGATGGTCGCGGCTCAAGATGATGCGTATGTGTCAGTGGAGTCGGTGGGTTGGTGGTGTGTGGGTGTGCGTGTGGGTGTGCGCGTGCGTGTGGGTGTGGGTGTGGGTGTGAGTGTGCTGCTGTGATGGTCGCGGCTCAGGATGACCCATGACACACAAACACACACACTCCAGGTCCGTGCGTTCAACGCCCACTGGCCAGGCAGCGAGCTCCGCATGGTGCCGGGAGGGCACGTGAGCGGCTTCCTGCTGCAGCAGCCGGCTTTCCGGTCTGCGATTCTGGACGCACTCGACCGGCTGTGACGTGCGTGACACGTGTGGCGCACACGTGCGTAGCGAGTCACGAGTTGTAGCATTGCAGCCTACTTAGACACACGATGGACGCGAGTAAGCGCCTTCCAGCTGAAGCAGCGGGCCTTCCGGTCTGGAATTGCTGGGGGGTTTCAGTTTTTACATGTATGCGCCTGGACGACCCCAAGGCCTGAGTTCAGGCCTAGTTTTTACACTTTTTGCACGTACGCGCCCGGAGGACCCCGGGCCGTGAGTTAAGGCCTAGACTACACGTCTAGGGGAGCTCTACTAGCAGAGCCCACTAGATCCCACTAGTAGAGCTGGAATCGCTGGACTGACTGTGACGCGCGTGACAGGCACACGGCGTCATGTGTGGAACACACGTGCGAGTCACGAATTGTAGTAGTGCAGCCTACGTAGACACGCTGGACACGTGTAAACGCCTTCCGGCTGAAGCAGCAGGCCTTCCGGTTGGCGATTCTGGACTCGCTGGACTGACTGTGATGTGCGTGACAGGCGCACATGCGTCGCGTGTCATGAGTCGTAGTGACAGCCTGTACACGTGCACCTGCACACTCGATTGACACGTGTGAGCGGCTTCCTGCTCCAGCCGCCGGCCTTCCGAGCGGCGATTCTGGACTCGCTGGGCTGTCTGTGACATGCGTGATAGGCGCACAGCACGTCGCATGTGGCGCACATGTGCGTAGCGAGTCATGAGAAATAGTGGCACAGCCGCAGCCCGCTGAACCCACTCGATTGACACGTGTAAGCGGCTTCCTGTTGCAGCTGCAGCAGCCAGCCTTCCGAACGACGAGTATTAACGCGCTCGAACGGTTGTGACGTGCGTGACACACGCGTGGCGCATGGTACATATATGTGGCCACATATACGTATATATGCGTGTATACGTGGCACACGTGTGCGCAGCGAGGCATGAGAAATAGTGGCACAGCCACGCGGCAGCGCCTTCGCACAGCTGCTGCACACAATCGATGGACAAATGCAAGCGGCGTCCTGCTGCGGCAGCCTGCCTTTCGAGCGGCGATACTGGACTCCTTGTTCGACCGGCTGTGACGTGGGCTCTTGTGCTCGTGCTTTGCATACCTTGAACTCTTAACGCGGCTCGTGTCCAATTTGTGGACGTGTGGGCGCGGCTTGTTGTTGTGGCCATCGATCCTTGAATTCGGGACTACTAGATCTAGTATATCGTTCACAACACTGCAGACAATAGACCTGACGGAGAGAGTGACAATGAGGGAAAGAGAGAAAGAGAATCTCAAGGGCAGATTTGTCCTGTAGACCGACCCTGTACAAATATATCAACTCCACACGGTGATGTGACAATGGTTGTAATTTGGGTGCCAGCCAGGAAACTCTAGGAGTGGACGTTTCGATGGTAGGCTCAGTGGGGCGAGGGGTATGGAGGATGGTCGCGTCGGGGGGTGCTCATTGCAATGCAAACGTTTGCACACTCCACCGTGTCGCAAGGCTGTAGAAAGAAGTTGGCAGTTGACATCGGCTGGTTGGCAGCTGGTCGCGAGGATCGAGGGTGGACTTGCGGAGTGTTACAAAACAAGGCTGCTTGAGCGACTATGTAGTGTCGGCGACAGGTGCCCGTACGATATTGTCACGGTCTGCTACACTGGACTTCAGGGGCGCCCAAAGGTGCACCCGAAGAGAATTGCGCCCATTGCGAAAAAATATATTTTATTCCTGTATGCATATCCACGGTGGTGTTGGCTCTACACGCAGCGCAGCCCAAACGCCGACTCCGTCTTCGTCTCCGCCAGCTTCCCCCTGCGAATAACCAGAGCTGGCACCGCGTGCACTAGCGACGGCACTACAGGCAGCGCAGCCCAAACGCCGACTGTGTCTGTGTCTCCGCTAGCTTCCCTCCGTACATGTCTGCCTTCGCCTCCTCCTTGCGCTTTCGGAACGCCTCCTCCTTGTCCTACAAGGGCATTGATACAGGGTACTTGGTGTGATGGTTTGCGAGGACTTGGTGTGAAGGGCGAGGGCTCTTCTTTGCCTCCTTGCGGTTGCGGAACGCCTCCTCCTTGTCCTCTGAGGGCATTGATACAGGGTGGATGGGGTCTTGGTTTCTGGGGGTTTGTTGTGGGGGTCAGGGTTAGCAATCGCCTCCTCCTTGCGCTTCCGGAACGCCTCCTCCTTGTCCTGCGAAGACATGTATACAAGGGTTGGCGCTGGGTTGATGGGCCCATATGGGGTGATAGGGGGCTGGGGTTTGAGGGGAAGCGTTCGGGGGCAGGGTGCGGGTGGTGGCTGTGGCTGTGGCTTTGGATATGCCCACCTTGGCCTCCTCCTTGCGCTTGCGGAACGCGTCCTCCTTGTCCTGAAAATACATCTTTACAAGGGTTGATACTGGGTTGATGGAGTGTGAGGGGATACGTTGGGGGGCAGAGGGCGGGGGTGGTGGTGGTGATGGTGGTGGTTGCTTTATGGTGGTGTCCACCTTGGCCTCCTCCTTGCGCTTGCGGAACGCGTCGCCCACACCCATCACAAGCTTCTTGGTAGCCCCGGGCTGGCTGCACGGCACACCTCACACACCCCACACCACACTCATCCCACACCAAATCCACACCTCCCACACCACCTACACCCACCAGCAGGAAAGTCCTTGGAAACCTCCGGGATCTTGGGCTGGCTGTGACCATATTCACACTCAACACCCCTGCCACACACATCCCACACGAAATCCACACCTCCCACACCACACACACCCACGAGCAGGAAAGCCGTTGGTCGCCTCTGGGATCTTGGGCTGGCTGCCAACATATTCACACTCCACACCCCTGCCACACCGTCCACACCAAATCCACACCTCCCACACCATCCGCACTCACCAGCAGGAAGTCCTTCGTAGACTCGGGGATCTTGGGCTGGCTGCACGGCGTCCGGTTCTTTCCGTTTCGCTTTGTTGGGTCTGCTCCGCCGTCGAGGAGCGCGCGGCATGCCTGTAGGATGTGTGTGTGTGTGTGTGTGTGCGTGTGTGTGTGCGTGTGTGTGTGTGTGTGTGTGTGTTTCATTGTGTTTCATTTTGTACGCGTGTGTGTGTCGTCCGGGTTCTTTCCGTTTCGCTTTGTGGGGTCGGCTCCACTGTCGAGCAGCGTGCGGCAAGCCTGCATTAAATGTGGTGCGTGGCAGCTGCATTAAAAGTGCACCATTTTGTGAGTATATATTAAAACAAATGCACGTCTGCAGTGTGTGAGGCTGCATGGCGTCCGGTTCTTTCCGTTTTGCTTTGTGGGGTCTGCTCAGCCGTCGAGGAGCGCGCGGCACGCCTGTAGGATGTGTGTGTGTGTGTGTGTGTGTGTGCTTCATTGTGTTTCATTGAGTGAGTGCACGTGTGTGTGTGTGTGTGTGTGTGTGTGTATTCCGGTTCTTTCCGCTTCGCTTTGTTGGGTCTGCTCCGCCGTTGAGCAGCGCGCGGCACGCCTGTATGATGTGTGTGTGAGTGTGTGTGTGTGTGTAGTCCGGTTCTTTCCGCTTCGCTTTGTTGGGTTGCTCCGCCGTCGAGCAGCACGCGGCACGCCTGATGGATGTGTGTGTGGGGGGGCGGTGTGGGTGGGGGGGCATGTTTTTTGTGCATGCGTTGTGTGTGCGATGTGTGTGTGTGTGTGTGTGTGTGTGCAAGGGTGTCTTTCCATTGCGTCCCTTTGGGTGGGGTCTGCTCTATAGAGGAGCGCGCGGCACGCATGTTGGGTGCGTGCATGTGCGTGTGGTGTTTGCGTGTGTTTATGTGTGTGTGTTTGTGTGTGTCGTATGCGTGTGTTCACGTGTGCAACGTTCCGGTGCGTCCCTTTAAGTGGGGTATGCGCCACCGTCGAGTACGGCACGGCATGCCTGTTACAGTATGTGTGGCTTGCGATGTGCAAAAAGGATCGTGCAAGGTCTTGACAAACAAAACCATGTCTCAAGTATGTGTGGCTGCAAGGCATCGTTTTGTTTGCTGCTACGCTTTGATTGGGCCTGTGTCACCGTCGAGCGGCGCGCAGCATACCTGTTTTGTTTGTGGCGAGCATTGTGTGTGTGTTTTGTTTTGTTTTGTTTGTTTTTGTGTGTGTGCTTGTGTGTGTGCTTGTGTGTGTGTGTGTGTGTGTGTGTGTGTGTGTGTGCCTGCGCGTCTGCCTGTGGTCCGGTTGTTTCACTTTCATGTTGTGGGGTCTGCACCACCAAGCAGCGTGCGGCATGCCTGCGCTTTACACACAAATGGCGCGTGGCGTGTTCATTGAAAAACTACAATGTTGCGAGTTCAAATTCAAAGAGATGCACGTCGGCAGTGTGTGAGGCTGCACGGTGTCCGGTTCATCTCCATTCACTTTGTGTGGAGTCTGCGCCACCGCCCGGAAGTGTGCGGCACGCCTGCGCTGCACACACGTGGTGTGTGGCAGGTAACAGTAACAGTAACTCGGGGTTTCCAGCTAAGCAGACTACTCTTCTCTGCATTGGAAAATACACAATGTTGCGAGTTCAAATTAGAAGATTTGGATGTTTGCAGTGTGTGCGGCTGCAAGGCGGCCGGCTCTTTCCATTTCGCACGCATGTGGCGTTTGGCGACCGCGTTGACAATACACAACTTTGCAAGTTCAAATTCAAGTTCATGCACGTCTGCAGTGTGTGCGGTTGCAAGGCGTATGCGGTTCGCATTGATAATCTACAACTTTGCAAGTTCAAATTCAAATAAATGCACGTTTGCAGTGGCTGCACGACTTCCGTTGTTTCGGCAAAGCCCCACACTCAATGGGAACCCTACCCAGTGATTTCCTTTCCGGCTCGACGCAGCCATTTGGCTGTACTCCGTCTGTACATTGACCTTGCGCACAGCTCAACCCATGCAGTGCATTGCTAGTCTGACAGGCCGGCCAGACAGAGCACGTCAACAGCTTTTAAATTACCCATCATCAAGCAAAATCCGGCAGTGCCAGACTTGTTTTAATATCCTGAAAAGGAAATCATTGACCCTATCTCGCCGCTGCCTTCCTTTGCAGAAAAATGTGCATTGCCGTGTCCCATATAATTCACGCGTCTGCCTCTGACTGAAATTTGTGTCGACGTGCGTGTGTGACAGAGGGTGGCAGAGTGTGAGGACCCACCTCGACACTCCCAGCCTTTGCAGCTACGTGCATTAGCCCCATCTGATTTGTTTGTCCTCCCCTTACTCTAGTTTGTGTCGACGTGCGTGTGTGGCAGAGTCTGGCAGAGTGTGAAGACTCACCTCCACACTTCCCGCCTTTGCAGCTACGCGCAGCGCCGTATTGACCCCACACAAGTGTATCCGCCCCTGACTTGAATTTGTGTGGACGTGCGGTGGGGTGAGTGTGGGCCCTTCCTCCACACTTCCTGCCTTTGCAGCTTTGTGCAGCGCTGTGTTGACCCCACACAAGTGTGTCCGCCCCTGTCTTCAGTGTGTGTGGACGTGAACGTGTGGTGAGGTGAGTGTGATTTCTCTCCTCCACACTCCCAGCCGTTGTAACGTGTGCAGCGCTGTGTTGACCCCACACTAGCTAGTGTGTTCGCCTCTCACTTCAGTTTGTGTGGACGTGAACGTGTGGTGGGGTGAGTGTGGGGTCCCACCTCCACACTTCCTGCCTTTGCAGCTATGTGCAGCGCCGTGTGGACCCCACACTAGCTAGTGTATCCGCCCCTGACTTCAGTTTGTGTGGATGTGAACATGTGGTGGGGTGAGTGTGAAAACCCACCTCCACACTCCCAGCCTTTGCAGCTACGTGCATTGATCCCATCTGATTTGTGTGTCCGCCCCTTACTCTAGTTTGTGTTGACGTGCGTGGGTGGCAGAGTGTGGCAGAGTGTGGGGACCCACCTCCACACTTCCTGCCTTTGCAGCTATGTGCAGCGCCGTGCTGACCCCACACTCGCTAGTGTGTCCGCCCGTGACTTCAGTTTGTGTGGACGTGAACGTGTGGTCAAGTGTGGGGACCCACCTCCACACTTCCTGTCTTTGCAGCTACGTGCAGTGCCGTGTTGACATCTGATTTGTTGGCGGCGTCCGGGGGGACACCCAGAGAGAGCAGTGCAGACACGACCTTGTACATGAGTGCTGTGTGTGTGTGTGTGTGCGCGTGTGTGTGTGTGTGTGTGTGTGTGTGCATGTGTGTTGACGTCTGATGTTTAACAGCGTCCGGGGGACACCCAGCAAGTACAGCGCAGACACGACCTCTTACAGAAGTGCCACATGCATGCATGTGTGTGTGTGTGTGTGTGTGTGTGTGTGCGTGTGTGTTGACGTCGGATTTTTAGCAGCGTCTGGGGGACACCCAGTGATCGCAGCGCAGACACAACCTCGTACATACGTGCTGGATGCGTGTGTGTGTGTGTGTGTGTATGTGTTTGTGTGTTTGTATGTGTGTGTGTGTGTGTGTGTGTGTGTGTGTGTGTGTGTTTGACATCTGATTTGTTGGCGGTGTCCGGGGGGGCACCAAGAGAGAGCAGTGCAGACACGATTTTGTACATAAGTGCTGCAAACCTGTGTGTGTTTGTGTGTGTGTGTGTGTGTGTGTATGTGCGTGTGTGTGTGTTTCTGTGTTTGTATTTTTGATTTGTTGGCAGTGTCCGGGGGGGCACCCAGGGAGAGCAGCGCAGACACGACCTCGCACATGAGTGCTGCGTGCATGTGTGTGTGTATGTGTGTGTGTATGTGTGTGCAGGCAGATTCTGGCGTACTGAGCACATCAACAGTACTATATCAACTATTTTCTTACCCTTTGAGCTCACACGTGCCACAGAGGTTGACGAGGCGCACGGGCGCCCCCCTGACCTGGCTGAGACGGAGGCGTGTGTGCGAGCGTTGCGCTCGGCCGCCGCTCCGGGCGGTGACCAGCTGGACGCCATGCTGTTGCGGTGTCCACCTGCCATCGCATGGCTCCACCTGGTCATCATCGCCGTATGGCGGTCGGGGAGAGCCCCGAGGGAATGGAAAACTGCTATTGTCACACCGTTATATAAGGGGAAGGGTCCGCGCGACTCCCCTGGTAACTACCGCGGTATAAGCCTTCTCTCTATAGCCGGGAAAGTGTACGCTGCCATACTTCTGCACCGCGTCCCCACGCAGGTTGATGGTCAGTTGCATGAGACTCAGTGTGGTTTCAAAAAAAGCAGAGGCACTGTTGATGCGAATTTTACTCAGCGCTCGCTGAGCGCGGCACATGCCGAGTACAAACAATGCATGGCTGTGGCATTTGTCGACTTTTCTAAAGCTTACGATTGCATAAACCGTGCGGCACTGTGGAGAGTCCTTAGATTATATAGTGTTCATCCGCACATTATTGATCTGTTGGAGGATCTTCACACCAACACCGCAGCTGCCGTGCGGCTGGCTGGGAAAATCGGGCACGAATTCCCCGTGTCGTCTGGTGTGCGACAGGGGTGCGTCATTGCTCCTGTGTTGTTCAATGTTTTTATTGACCACATAGTGAAAAAGGCGCTAGACATGATGCCAGAGGGGGCTGGCGTGTCAGTCGTGACCCGAGCCGGCGGCTCTGTGTTGTCGTCGTCGGTTGAGCGCATAGTAATGCTGATGTATGCCGACGATTATGTTTGTTCTCGCATGACCCAGCTCAGTTGGCGCTTATGCTGAAAATCCTTGACAAAGTGTCCTCTAGCTTTGGCATGCAAATCAACGCCGCCAAGACAGAAGTGATGATTTTGCCAGCAGATTTTGACGCGGATCTGCCCACGTTTGCGCTGACTGGTGGTGAAGTGAAGACCGTCTCTGCATTTAAGTATCTAGGGAGTTGGATAACCCAGAGTGGTGGTGTGGAAAAGGAGATCGGTGTGCGTGTCGGTCGCGCGCTGGGCGTGTTTGCGTCTTTTGATAAGATTTGGGCCAGCAAGAAGATGCAAGTGCAGTCTAAGATGCGGGTTTACAACACTTTCGTGCTGCCCCACTTTCTGTACGGCTGCGAAACATGGGCCCCTACTAAAACACAACTGACTCGATTGGAGGTTGCCCACTCTAACTGCCTTCGTCGCATTCTGGGCGTGCGCCTGGTCGACCGGCACAGATTCACTTATATTCGGCAGGCGTGCGACACTGAGCCAATTGAGAGCCTTGTGGCAAAGCGATCAATGCAGTGGCTAGGCCATGTGATGCGCATGCCGGCTTCTCGTCTTCCTCGTACGACTTTTGACTGCACAATGGATGTGGCTCGGCAGCAAGGCCGGCCTCCAGCCTCCTCCCGACACTATTTTCTTAAGCTACTGATTCAGCAGCTAGGCGAAACTAGTGGCACTCGTTCTGATTGGAAGACTTTTTCGGACACGGCGTTTGAGCGTGCTCAGGATAGGGTCGGGTGGAGAGCCGTGGTGTACGGTCCGGCTGCCCCTCAGGCGCCGGCCCCTCCACCACGGCGGTCAAGTAGATTGGCAAGCGCCACTTGACCCCCTATCCCTAGAAGCAGTTAGGACCTATTTTGGAGGCGTCGCACAATAGCTCTCCTTTTTGCTCTGGGACTACACGTTGGCAGGCAGCCGGCTGGTGGCTACCGCCCCTCACAAGTAATTGTTAGGGCCAGAACTGGACTTGGGTCTAGGCGGTGGTTCTAGGACTAGAGGTAGTATTTGCTGTAAAGCCGATGTAACTGTCTTACCTGCGGGAGCCTATGCTGCTACCAGGTGCAGCATGGTACAGCCATGATTAAATGCAAATCATGTAATCGATTTTGTCATTGAACAAATTCACAAACAATTGCAACTGTTGGCAGCTGTTGTTTGCACATTTTTGCTGTGTCTATTCACGAAAACATCAATGCACGAGTGCATCCACGAGTTAGTATTAATTTACCTGCGGGCGAATCTGCTGCCGCAAGGTGCAGCAGCGTGCCATCCTTTCATGCAACACGTCTAATCTCAATTTAGTCAAACGACTGAATCAAACAGTGGCAACTGATTTCAACTGCAATTTGCAGACGCAGAAGAGTAGCCTGCTTAGCTGGAAAACCCGTGTTACTGTTACTGTTGCAGACGCTGCGTCTATTTAATTGAATTGAATGCATCAATGCACAAGTGCACCCACGAATTCATATAAATGCACCGACTGGCGCCTCAGCTGCCGCCAGGTGCAACAGCGTGTTGCCATCCTTACATGCAAAACATCTTGTCCCCATTTAATCACACAAATCAATCAACAAGAAGCAACTGATTTCAACTGCAATTTGCACATGCTGCATCCACGGGGGGGGGGGGGGGTTATTTTTGACGCACACGGTATCAGTTTTTTGGGGGGGCGTCCTACCTACCCACCCACCCTATCTCACTAAGTACGCCATGCATGGTGCCGGGACCGATGCGCATGGCTTCTTTACAGTGAGGGCTGTCCATCACAATATCTAAGTTGCCAGAAGATGGTCAAAATTTCCAAAAAAACTCGCCATACTATGGCCGAGATGGCCGTCACCAGGAGTGGGGCCCTCCAGTTCACACTTTCTAGGCAGATTTAGGGTTGACTCTCCAGAGGTGTTTTGCTGTGCTCTTCAAGGAGATTCAGATGGCAAAGGTCTCATATCAACCCTTGAAGGTTGCCCACATCCCTAGGTGAGCACTTGGTGCACCGCAGGGAGCACGCGGGGAGTTGGGGGGTTGAGGGTGTTTGTGTGTGTGTGTGTGTGTGTGTGTGTGTGTGTGTGTTATCATCAGAGCAGAGCACCATCAGAGCACAACAGCAACATCGCAAGAGCATCAGAGTAGCCTCTCCACTGTACAGCAACTCATCATCTCTCCAATCTTAACCCTCACCACTTGGCTGCGTTCATTAAATTGAATTGAATTCATATAAATGTACCTGCGGGCGCCTCAGCTGCCACCAGGTGCAGCAGCGTGTGGCCATCGTTTTATGCACGACATCTAATCCCAATTTAGTCAAACAATTTAATCAACAAGATGCAACTGATTTAAACCGCAGTTTGAACATGCTGCGTCTATTTAATTGAAATGAATGCATCGATGCACACGTGCATCAAATAATTAATAGTAAGTTACCTGCGGGTGCCTCTGCTGCTGCCAGGTGCAGCAGCGTGTTGCCATCAGAATCAATGTTGTGCCCAGCACCGCCTGCGGATACGAGTGTGTGCGTGTGTGTTCGTGTGTGCATGTGTGTGTGTGTTTGTGCGCGTGTGTGTGTGTGTCTGTGTGTGTGCGTGTGTGTGTGTGTGTGTGTGTGTTTGTGCATATGTGTGTCTGTGTGTGTGCACCTTCCCTGTGTTGCCAGTGTGTGTGTGTTTGGGTGTTGTGTGTGTGTGTGTGTGTGTGTGTGTGTGTGTGTGTGTGTCATCCTGGTGTGTGGTGCGGCAGCGTGTTGCCATCAGCACCAATGCTGTGCTCAGCACCGCCTGCGGATTCATGAGTGTGTGTGTGTGTGCACGTGTGTGTGTGTGTGTGTGCACGTGTGTGTGTGTGTGTGTGTGACAGGAATGCGTATTGAATGTGTGTGTTTGTATGTGTGTGTGTGTGTGTGTGTGGCGGCTGGCATCAATGCTGTGGCGGAAGGGACACATTCGAGGCAAAAGTGCTGTGTGGCGAGCACACACAAACACGCACATGCGCATGCACATGCCCCCCCCCCCCCCCCCCACACACCTCCCTTTCCCACCTTGGCAATCGCCGCACGCACAAACTCCATGTTCGGGACACACACACACAGACACACAAACACACACACACACACACACACACACAGCAACACACACCTCCTTTCCCCGCATTGGCAATGGCCACGTTCACAAACGCTGTGTGTGACATTCCGGCGCAGATGAGTGAACGTGGGTCGAGGTCGAGGGAAGCTGCGTTGGTTGGAGGGATGAGACGCAGCAGCTGCACATACATGTGTGTGTGTGAGAGAGAGAGAGAGAGAGAAAGTGTGTATATATCAGTATCAGTGTGTGTGTGTGTGTGTGCGTGTGTTTGTGTGTGTGTGTGTGTATGTGTGTGTGTGTGTGTGTGTGTGCTTGTGTGTGTGTGTGTGCGCATGCATGTGTGCGTCTGTCTGATTGAGGGCCTGGCACGCACACATGCACGCACGCACACACGCACGCACACACGCACGCAGGCACGCACACACGCACACACACAACAGCACGCACACACACGCACCCACCCACCCACCCACCCAAACATATACACACACACACTTCTCCTACACACCACTGCGGCCACCTCATCTTGCTTCTCGTCCAGCGTCACTTCTGGCATGCGCACGCCCCCAGAGTGGGTAGCCCCCCCCCCCCCCCCTCCGCACATACAAAAAAAAAAACCCTCCCACCCACACGCCCCCCCCCCCTTATCCCACACACCGCTGCCGCCAGCCCGTCTTGCTTCTTGTCCAGTGCCGCTTTCGTCATCCGCACACCCTCGCCGCCGAGAGTAGGCCCGGCTGCCAGCACGCACAGAATCAGCGGCTCGTCTCCGGTTGACAGCGCCAGGGAGAGCGCCGTCTCGCCCTTGGCGTTGACAGCGTTGACCTGAAGAGGAGAGTGGAGTGTGCGATGGTTCAGGGGCAGGAAAACAGGAGGGCTATGGTCCGATTCGATTGGACTGGGCAGCGCAAAGGAGGGCACCGTGCCGCCCTTGGCGTTGGCAGCGCTGATCTGTGGTGTGGTGTGGTGTGTTGTATGTTGTGTTGTGTGGTGTGTTGTCGTGTGTGTAGCGGGGTAGGGAGAGCCCTGCTGCCAGCACACACAGAATGCGCGTCACTGCAACGGTGGAAAGCACCAGGACAAGAGCGCCGTGTTGTCTTTGGCGTTGGCATCGTTGATCTGAACAGGAGAGTGGAGAGTACGATATGGGTCATGGGCAGGAATACAGGAGGGCTAGAGTCCGATTCGAGTGGACTGGGCAGCGCAAAGGAGGGCACCGCGGCGCCCCTGGCGTTGGCAGCACTGATCTGTGGTGTGTTGTGTTGTATGTTGTGTGGTGTGGTGTGGTGTGGTGCATTGTCTTGTGTTTAGCGGGTAGGGAGAGCCCTGCTGCCAGCACACACATAATGAGCGTCACTGCAACGGTGGAAAGCACTAGGGCGAGAGCGCCTCGTCACCCTTGGCATTTATAGCGCTGCTTTGTGGTGTGGTGTGGTGCTGTGCATTGTCTTTTGTGCAGCGGGGTAGGGAGAGCCCGGCTGCCAGCACACACATAATGAGCGGCTCGTATCTGGTAGACAGCGCCAGGGAGAGCGCTGTCTCGCCCTTGGCGTTGGCAGCGCTGCTCTGTGGTGTGGTGTGGTGTGATGTGGCGTGGTGCGTTGTCTTGTGTGTAGTGGGGAAGGGAGAGCCCTGCTGCCAGCACACACATAGTGAGCGACACTGCAACGGTGGAAAGCACAAGGGCGAGAGCGCCTCATCACCCTTGGCATTGACAGCGCTGCTTTGTGGTGTGGTGTGGTGCTGTGCCTTGGCTTGTGTGTAGCGGGGAAGGGAGAGTCCTGCTGCCAGCATGCACAGTATGAGCGGCTCGTCTCTGGTTAACAGCATCAGGGAGAGCGCCGTCTCGCCCTTGGCGTTGGCAGCGCTGCTCTGTGGTGTGGTGTGGTGCTGTGCGTTGGCTTGTGTGTAGTGGGGTAGGGAGAGCCCGGCTGCCAGCATGCACATAATGAGCGGCTCGTATCTGGTAGACAGCGCCAGGGAGAGCGCCGTCTCACCCTTGGCGTTGGCAGCGCTGCTCTGTGGTGTGGTGTGGTGTGATGTGGCGTGGTGCGTTGTCTTGTGTGTAGTGGGGAAGGGAGAGCCCTGCTGCCAGCACACACATAGTGAGCGACACTGCAACGGTGGAAAGCACAAGGGCGAGAGCGCCTCATCACCCTTGGCATTGAGCGCTGCTTTGTGGTGTGGTTTGGTGCTGTGCGTTGGCTTGTGTGTATTGGGGTAGGGAGATCCCGGCTGCCAGCACGCACAGAGTGAGCGGCTCGTATCTGGTAGACAGCGCCAGGGAGAGTGCCGTCTCGCCTTTGGTGTTGGCAGCGCTGCTCTGTGGTGTGGTGTGGTGTGGTGCTGTGCCTTGGCTTGTGTGTAGCGGGGTAGGGAGAGCCCGGCCGCCAGCACGCACAGTATGAGCGGCTCGGAAACGGTGGACAGCGCCAGGGAAAGGGCCGTCTTGCCCTTGGCGTTGGCAGCGCTGATGTGCGTTGTGTTGCGTTGTGTTACATATAATCCCCGGTAGTGGTAATCCCCGAGTAATCCTCTAATCAAAGTAACGCCTGAGAACGGATAAATCACCACTTGAGCCATGAGCCAAACACTATATAATCCCCAGTAGTAGTAAACCCTAGTGATCATAGTAACGCCTGA
>VFSX01000038.1:165537-173037 GCA_016618255.1 Chlamydomonas sp. UWO 241 | reverse complement strand
TGACTCAAACAGTGTAAACATGGACACGTTCACACTCTTTCTGCAAAACATCGCCTCTGTCGGGTTGAGATTGGGGAGTGAGCCGTGGGGCCTGGGTCGAGCCATCATTTTCCGAAGCGCCTGAGCGGAACCACTGGTGACAGCCATGCGCTCCTACTTGTGCACCTGTGTCTGCAAGCAATGTGTACACACACCCTCTCGAGTGCCTCGAGCTGCCCTGTACATGTTTCGGGGGTGGTTCTAGATGAGAAGAGGAGCTGGGTGGAAGCTGGGTCAACTGACACTAAACACACACACACACACACACACACAGTTACAGTTACATCGGCTTTCCAGCAAAGACTACCTCTAGTCCTAGAACCACCGCCTAGACCCAAGTCCAGTTCTGGCCCTAACAATTACTTGTGAGGGGCGGTAGCCACCAGCCGGCTGCCTGCCAACGTGTAGTCCCAGAGCAAAAAGGAGAGCTATTGTGCGACGCCTCCAAAATAGGTCCTAACTGCTTCTAGGGGATAGGGGGTCAAGTGGCGCTTGCCAATCTACTTGACCGCCGTGGTGGAGGGGCCGGCGCCTGAGGGGCAGCCGGACCGTACACCACGGCTCTCCACCCGACCCTATCCTGAGCACGCTCAAACGCCGTGTCCGAAAAAGTCTTCCAATCAGAACGAGTGCCACTAGTTTCGCCTAGCTGCTGAATCAGTAGCTTAAGAAAATAGTGTCGGGAGGAGGCTGGAGGCCGGCCTTGCTGCCGAGCCACATCCATTGTGCAGTCAAAAGTCGTACGAGGAAGACGAGAAGCCGGCATGCGCATCACATGGCCTAGCCACTGCATTGATCGCTTTGCCACAAGGCTCTCAATTGGCTCAGTGTCGCACGCCTGCCGAATATAAGTTAATCTGTGCCGGTCGACCAGGCGCACACCCAGAATGCGACGAAGGCAGTTAGAGTGGGCAACCTCCAATCGAGTCAGTTGTGTTTTAGTAGGGGCCCATGTTTCGCAGCCGTACAGAAAGTGGGGCAGCACGAAAGTGTTGTAAACCCGCATCTTAGACTGCACTTGCATCTTCTTGCTGGCCCAAATCTGATCAAAAGACGCAAACACGCCCAGCGCGCGACCGACACGCACACCGATCTCCTTTTCCACACCACCACTCTGGGTTATCCAACTCCCTAGATACTTAAATGCAGAGACGGTCTTCACTTCACCACCAGTCAGCGCAAACGTGGGCAGATCCGCGTCAAAATCTGCTGGCAAAATCATCACTTCTGTCTTGGCGGCGTTGATTTGCATGCCAAAGCTAGAGGACACTTTGTCAAGGATTTTCAGCATAAGCGCCAACTGAGCTGGGTCATGCGAGAACAAACATAAATCGTCGGCATACATCAGCATTACTATATGCTCAACCGACGACGACAACACAGAGCCGCCGGCTCGGGTCACGACTGACACGCCAGCCCCCTCTGGCATCATGTCTAGCGCCTTTTTCACTATGTGGTCAATAAAAACATTGAACAACACAGGAGCAATGACGCACCCCTGTCGCACACCAGACGACACGGGGAATTCGTGCCCGATTTTCCCAGCCAGCCGCACGGCAGCTGCGGTGTTGGTGTGAAGATCCTCCAACAGATCAATAATGTGCGGATGAACACTATATAATCTAAGGACTCTCCACAGTGCCGCACGGTTTATGCAATCGTAAGCTTTAGAATAGTCGACAAATGCCACAGCCATGCATTGTTTGTACTCGGCATGTGCCGCGCTCAGCGAGCGCTGAGTAAAATTCGCATCAACAGTGCCTCTGCTTTTTTTGAAACCACACTGAGTCTCATGCAACTGACCATCAACCTGCGTGGGGACGCGGTGCAGAAGTATGGCAGCGAACACTTTCAAGCAATAGAGAGAAGGCTTATACCGCGGTAGTTACCAGGGGAGTCACGCGGACCCTTCCCCTTATATAACGGTGTGATAATAGCAGTTTTCCATTCCCTCGGGGCTCTCCCCGACCGCCATACGGCGATGATGACCCGGTGGAGCCATGCGATGGCAGGTGGGCACCGCAACAGCATGGCGTCCAGCTGTCACCGCCCGGAGCGGCGGCCGAGCGCAACGCTCGCACACACGCCTCCGTCTCAGCCAGGTCAGGGGGGCGCCCGTGCGCCTCGTCCACCTCTGTGGCGCGTGTGAGCTCAAACGCCGCTACATCGTTCTCCAGCTGGTTCAGGGTCTCGTCGCTGAGCTTGGTCTCCCCGCCATATAGCTTGTCGAATGACTCTGTCATGGCCTTCAGCACCCCGTCTGGACCGCTGTGCAGCGCGCCCGAGACGTCCCGCATGGCAGGTGGGATCTGATGGCTGCGGCTGCGGCCCGCCAGCCTGTCGCACGCGCGCGCAAACTGGCGCAGATTCTTCTTGCGTAGCATGTCTTGCGCCTCCACCACCTGCTGGCCGATCCACCTCTCCCTGTCTCTCTGCACAGCTGCGTCGGCCGCGCGGTTGGCGCGGTTGCGCTCTCGTTTGGCAGCAGCAGACTTGCTCCTGAGCCATGCCGTGTGCGCGCGCTGCCGGGCGTCATGAGCCGGAGGGTGCGCTGCGACAGAGTGAACTGCCAGCCGCGCCGCCGGCGGCTGCCGCGTGGAGCGAGGTGGTTGGTGGCCACCTCGCGAATGGCAGCAGCCATCGCGTCGTACTCCGCCTGGGCATCAGCGCCCTCGGGCGGCACGGCCTCCAGCAGCCCAAAGCGATCGGACAGCTGGAGGTTGAACTCACGACGGACAGCCGGGCGCCGCAGTTGTGAAGAGTCCCATGCGCGCCGCTGACACACACACACACACACACAACCAACCAACCAACCAACCAAGCGTTTCATGAGGCTGTCCGCAAACACACACACACACACACACACACACACACACACACGCGCGCACACACACACACACACACACACACACAATGGCACGCACGCACGCTCACACACACACACACACACACACACACACACACACGCACACACACACACACACACTCTCTCGAGTTGCCCTGTTCGTGTTTCGGGGGTGGTTCTAGATGAGAAGAGGATCTGGGTGGAAGCTGGGTCAACTGACACTATAAGCTAGGTAAAAGTCTCTGCCAGCGCCCCCTCTATGTTAAGTTCATAAGCTCTTCGCCAGGGGCTCCCGCCCTGGCGCCGCTCGACGGCGGACAACCGGGACAACTGCGCTTGGTACTGGGCGGCTGAAAATCTGGAAATTTACCCTGAGCGGCTGTGACGCACAGCGCTACTAGTGAACTGGTCCTGATGGGGCGAGGCTACGTGGCAGATGGGGCAGCGGTACGATGGAGAGCACGATTTACGATGGCGAGAATTGCGGCGAGCATGCACCCCCTCTCACAACGATCGGAACTCAAGTAGATTGCGGCTCCTAATGGTTTACTGTGCCTGGATGGAAGAGAGAGACGGATGGAGAAAAAATGAGAAACATGGGAAGCGAGGCACATGCGGCTAGGCTTTGTGAGGAGGTTGCGGCGCAGGGGTTCCCTGCCCCAAGGCGCAGATTATTAGATGGCGACGCGATCGATGCACCAGCCGTGCGGCATGGGGCGAGGCGAGGCCCCACCAGCGGGCGGGCACTATAGTGGAGATGGCGATTAAGAACGGGGAATGAGGCTACAGGGAGAGGATACGGGTTACAGATGCCAAAGGGGACGGCGGAACAAGGATCAGCCATAGGTGCCACAGGGAATGGCTAAAGAACGGGAATGAGGCGGGTGGAACGGGTTCTGGCGCGCATGGAGCGCGGCGCGGCGCATGGAGATCGCATGGCGGCGCCCATGCATGGACGAGATTGCTGGCGGGCTTACAGGAGATTGCTGGCGGGCATGGAGGAGATTGCTTGCGGGCGTACAGGAGATTACTGGCGGGCGTGGAGGAGATTGCTGGCAGGCATGGAGGAGATTGCTGGAGCCAATGGCGGCGGCGGGACTAGTAGTAGAACACAGGCGCACACCAACAATGCGTTGCTGTCACTACCTGGGTGGTATAGGGTGGATCTGGGGGCCCAGTGTCCTGTCTAGGTCCAGTGCGTGCGCGCGTGTGGGGGTTTACCCTCACCCCTACCAGGTAGCCAGCCAGTTTCCCACTGAAACTGAGTTTAAGGTGTCGGGCGCTAGCGCCGACACCGGTCTTATACATCATTACTGGTGTCACACAGACTGTAATATCCATCATCATCATCATCAGGTAGCAGTAAGGTAGCATCTAGGTAGACGCTAGGTGGCAGTTAGGTAGAACCCAGGTGGATAGAAGCTAGGTGGAAGCTAGCGTAGAAGCCAGTGGTTCCGCTAAGGATCTTGGGGAAATGACGGCTCATCCCTGGCCTCACGCTCAATTCGCCAGACTAGACCCGACGGAGGCGATTGTTTTGGGGGAACAGTGTGAAAATGCTGATGTCACACTTTTCGGGTCAAAATTCATGCAACCTCCACTCGACTCGCCAGCCCGAATAGGACAATCTCAACCCGATATTGCACTAGGTCGGGTTGCGGGTTAGCTAACGGAAGTTAAGGTAGGAGCTATGTAGGTGAAAGCTAGGTAGAAGCTAGGTAGAAGCTAGGTGAAAGCTATGTAGAAGCTAGGTAGAAGCTAGGTAGAAGCTAGGGTTCAGGGTTGAGGGATGCGCAGGGTGCGCATTCAGGCATGAATGGAACACAAACACACACACAAAGCACACAAAGCACACACACGCACACACACACGAAAACGATCACGCACACACACACACCAGCACGTGCAGCTGCGAGCAGTGGTGTGTCCCCTCCAGACACACACTCGAGGTCGCCCGGAACTGCAGCATCCACCTGTGTGTGTGTGTGTGTGTGTGAGTGTGTGTTTGTGTGTATGTGTGTGTGTGTGTGTGCGTGAGTGTGTTTGTGTGTTAGTCCGTACGCACGCATGTGTGTGTGTGTGTGTGCGCGCATGTGTGTGTGTGTGTATGTGTGTGTGGGGGGGGTGGGGAGAGAGTTCCTCACCAGCTTCTTCAGCCCTGGAGATCCAGCCGCAGCCGCCGTGTGCAGAGTTGCAGCATCCTTTTTGGCGGCAGGGGCTGCAGCTGGAGGTGCCGCGCTCTTGGAGAGCGTCACACCCTTGGTAGTGGTGGTCTTGGCGGGGGTGGTTTTGGTGGGAGTAGCCTTGCCCGCCGGTGCCTGTGTGTGTGTGTGTGTGTGTGTGTGTGTGTGTGTGTGCATCGTCAATCTTGGCAGCAGGGGCTGCAGCTGGGTGTGTCACACCCTTGGTGGGGGTGGCCTTGGTGGGGTTGTTTTGGTGGGGGTGGCCTTGCCCGCCGGGCGCTGTATGTGTGAGGTGTGTGTGTGTGTGTGCATGTATGTGTGTGTGTGTGTGTGTGTGTGTGTGTTTGCAATGTCCGTTTTGGCAGCAGGGGCTGCAGCTGGGGGTGCTGCGCTCTTGGAGGGTGTCACACCCTTGGTAGTGGTGGCCTTGGCGGGGGTCGTTTTGGTAGGGGTGGCCTTGCCCGCCGGGCCCTGTATGTGTGGTGTGTGTGTGTGTGTGTGTGTGTGTGAGTGTGTGTGCGTGTGTGTGTGTGCATGTGCGTGTGCGCGCGTGTGTGTGTGTGTGTGTGTGTGTGTGTGTGTGTGTGTGTGTGTGTAGCATCCTTCTTGGCAGCAGGGGCTGCAACTAGGGGAGCTGCACTCTTGGATGGTGTTGCACCCTTGGTGGGGGTGGTCTTGGCGGGGGTGCTTTTGGTGGGGGTGCTTTTGCCTGCCGGCGCCTGTATGTGTGGTGATGGTGGTGGAGGGTGGATGGTTGTGTGGTGGTGGTGGTGGGTGGGGGGGACTTTGTTTTCCCGTTGTTTAGTTACTTTCTCGGGGCTCGATTAACGGAGGCGCGTTCTCGTCGCCGAGCCCTGGACCCAGCAATGCGGCGCTGCTGGTGACGAGGATCTCCGTGCCGCTGACGAGCGGGGTAAAATACGACTGGCTCGGCTCCTGCTAAACTGCCCCTCGGTGGAACACTTCAGGAGCGGCTTGCCCGGCGCTGCCATGGCTTGGCGAGTAGCCGCGGCGCTGCCGCGGCCCGTGATGGGAGACGGCCCTTATCCTCCCCCCATGCAGGACGCCATGCGGCACCGATCTCGACGAGTTGATCGACGAGCGGAGGAGCTGGCGCCCGTCAATGCATGCTGGACATTGGTCAAGATGGCTGCCCGTGGAGGCGGGCTACCATCACGGCTTCAGCGGTGGCGACCGCCGAGGCAACACAGAGTATATCCGCTTCACCAATCGCAGCGTTCGTCACCGCGCTCATCCTCGGGGTCGCTCGTCTGCCGGTGACTGGCGTTGGAAGGTCTTCAGGCAGCCTCCATGACAACTCTGTCGTCCATGCACCCCTGGAGGGTGGGACCTGGCCATGCATGAGGCATGGGGCGCCGGCTGAGCCCCATGCAAACGAGAGCTGGACAGCCATGCACTGCCAGGCGGCGACCGTTCCAGTCAGCGCCAGTCGGCTCTGCCGGCTTGACTGGCCACAAGGCCACTACTGTGACCCTGAGGAAGGTCCTCTCCTATATGCTCCTTGCCAGACATGTCTCTCAGAGACCGCTGTTTGGGGTAGTCTAGCCGGCGGGAGCGGTAGTCTATCGGCCGGGAGCCGGCGGTACTCTAGTACTTAAGTGTGCTGGAGTATCGGCGGGTGTCTCTAGTAGAAGAGTAGCCTGCTTAGCTGGAAACCCCGTGTTACTGTTACTGTAGTTACTTTCTGGGAGCCTGCACGTGGACCAACATCATGTTGAGCCGCCTGGACCGCTGCCTTAGCGTTGACTGTTGACCCTCAAATATAGGTCAGTTTCAAGCTCTTGACAAGATCTATCGGATGGGATCGTCAGAAAATCAAGAAATTTGGTTGAGCCCTATCTGATGGGATCGTCAGTTGCCAAATTGCTCCGAATGGCCCCCAGGAGCCCCAAGTACAATGACTGGTCTGTGGTGTGTGTGTGTGTGTGTGTGTGCGTGTGTGTGCGTGTGTGTGTGTGTGTGTGTGTGTGTGTGTGTGTGTTGGCAGCAGGGAGTGTAGCAGCACCCTAGCTGGATGCTGGTGCCACCTTAGAGGAGGGTGGTCTTGACGGGGGTGATATTTGTGGGGGTGTCTGCGTTGCCTGCAGGGGCTTGTGCAACAGGGTCGGTAGGATCGTACAAGGCGTTAATCACCTCTGGCTATAAGGAATCCGTAAAGGAGGTGGAGGCGTGGTATAGCCTCTGGCCATAAGGAATCCAAAGGGGCCTGGAGCGACCGCTGTGGGTTGGTGTGTGTTGTCATCGCATTAGCGCCGCCCGTAAGCAGAAGCACGATGTAAGTTTTCCCAAATGTGATGGATTGGTGGCGGAGTGGTGCTGGTGGTGAGGTGGGGTGTGTGTTGGCAAAGGGGGCTGTGTTCTGCGGCCCATGCATGTGCATGCTTAGAGGCATGCTGCAACAGGAGACACGCA
>VFSX01000038.1:120537-160537 GCA_016618255.1 Chlamydomonas sp. UWO 241 | reverse complement strand
GGGTGCAGGCCCACAGCCTGTTTCGGTCAATCCCTCACCCCGAGGAGGCCGATTTGGATGAGCGGATGCTGGAGTTTATGAATCCTCGGCCAGGCCAGGAGAACCCCAGGTTTTGGCACGAGCTGGCTGACTTCCTTGTCGCATGTTTTGAGACACGCACCGCGTGCACAGCAATCATGATGGCAGATGGCATGCTAGGGGTCTAATTTTGACAGCTGCCGGCCTCTTTCCTAGGGTCTAATGCGCCATCAAAGGCGTCCGACGGACTGTAAAATCGACCACACCATCACAGCCCCACACTTCTCCCTCAACTCATTTCTTGAGGATCGGCTTGTTCTGAGCTGGCGGGCGTACTCTACTCCAACAACCACCTGCGACCACCCAAACAACCACCCACAACTGCCCCCATCCGCCCTCTCACACGAACGCAGCCCCACTCTTCTCCCTCAACTCCTTTCTAGAGGATCGGCTTGTGCTGAGCTGGCGAGCGTACCTCACGCGCGTTCTTCTGGAAGCGTATTTCAGCAACAGGTGGGTCACTCTTACATAAACTGTACTTCAGGAATATTTTTTTACCCCTAGATGTACTTCTGGAACAGGGGCGTCACTCCTTAAACATGCTTGCACTCGTACCTCTCGAACTTTACGTCTCAAGGCTTTTCTAAGAGCTTAGGGAGGCGCGTTCTCGTCGCCGAGCCCTGGACCCAGCAATGCGGCGCTGCTGGTGACGAGGATCTCCGTGCCGCTGACGAGCGGGGTAAAATACGACTGGCCTGGCTCCTGCTAGACTGCCCCTCGGTGGAACACTGCAAGGAGTGGCTTGCCCGGCGCTGCCATGGCTTGGCGAGTAGCCGCGGCGCTGCCGCGGCCAGTGCTGGGAGACGGCCCTTATCCTCCCCCCATGCAGGATGCCATGCGGCACCGATCTCGACGAGTCGATCGACGAGCGGAGGAGCTGGCGCCCGTCAATGCATGCTGGACATTGGTCAAGATGGCTGCCCGTGGAGGCGGGCTACCATCACGGCTTCAGCGGTGGCGACCGCCGAGGCAACACAGAGTAAATCCGCTTCACCATTCGCAGCGTTCGTCACCGCGCTCATCCTCGGGGTCGCTCGTCTGCCGGTGACTGGCGTTGGAAGGTCTTCAGGCAGCCTCCATGACAACTCTGTCGTCCATGCACCCCTGGAGGGTGGGACCTGGCCATGCATGAGGCATGGGGCGCCGGCTGAGCCCCATGCAAACGAGAGCTGGACAGCCATGCACTGCCAGGCGGGGACCGTTCCAGTCAGCGCCAGTCGGCTCTGCCGGCTTGACTGGCCACAAGGCCACTACTGTGACCCTGAGGAAGGTCCTTTTCTATATGCTCCTTGCCAGACATGTCTCTCAGAGACCGCTGTTTGGGGTAGTCTAGCCGGCGGGAGCGGTAGTCTATTGGCCGGGAGCCGGCGGTTCTCTAGTACACTCAAGTGGGCTGGAGTATCGGCGGGTGATCTCTAGTAGAAGAGTAGCCTGCTTAGCTGGAAACCCCGTGTTACTTGTTACTTGTTAGGGTTTTGGGGCTCAGGGTTTAGGGTAAAAACAGGTACATATCCCGTGTATGTACTGTACCTCAGCAACAGGGGTGTCACTCGCAACTCGGTGTGTAAGCGTACCTCAAGCGCGTGCTTCTTCTGGAAGCGTACTTCAGCAACAGGTGTGTCACTCTTACATGAACTGTACTTCATGAATAGTTGTTGTACCTCACGATGGACGTCAGCAACAGGGGCATCACGCTAAACGCACGTTTGCACTCGTACCTCTCGAACTGTACGTCTTGAGGCTTTCCTTAAAGCTTAGGGTTTTATGAGTTAGGGTTAAGGGTTAAAACAGGTATATCTCCCGTGCATGTACTGTACCGCAGCAACAGGGGTATCACTCGCAACTCTGTGTGTACGCGTACCTCACGTGCGTACTTCTGGGAGTGTACTTCAGCAACAGGTGCGTCACTCCTACTGTACTTCGGCAACAGCAGCTCCAACAGCAGCAGCAACAACAACAGTCTACACCCGCCGAAGGTCCCACACTCCAGTGGTTCCGCGCAGTTGTTTTGGCGGGAATGATAGCTCAAACACGGGCCTCACGGCTCACTCCCCATTTCAACCTGCCAGAGGCAGTTTTTGCGAAAAGGTTGTGGAAATGTCAGTTGAAATTGTGTTTAAATTCCAGCGATTTTGAACCACGATCTGCCAATCTCAACCTGGTGTTGCAGGCTGCAGGTTGCGAGGTACGCTAACGAAAACACTGCCACAATGCCTAGTTTCGCGTTGTGTACACTCAATCTGCAAGAACCAAGCCAGTAAAGAACTTACAAGAAAACACCGATAAGAAAGACTGACAGCGCCAAACACCTACATCTTGGACCCTTTGGGAGCCCATCTGCTAAGTAAACACACACACACATACACATACACATACACACACACACACACACACACACTCTTCCGCTTGCAGGTCCTACTTCCACCTCAAACAACAGGCAATGGTTGGCACTACCGATGCGCAACAGTCCACAACAACCGACGACGCCACACTTCCTGCGTTTGGGGCGGCAAAAACCAACGGTCAAAGCTGCTCCGATGGCACCAGCAGCAGCAGTGGCGGCGTGGGCAGCGGATCTGCCTCGTCGACTGTGGACAACCCGGACCAGGTACGGTTGCTAGGGTGGGTGGGTGGGGTGGGTGGTTGTGGTGGGTGATGTGGGCGGTTCTGGTGCTTGTGGTGCTCGGTCGGTATGTTTGTGCTGTGTGTGGCTGTGGTGGTTGTGGCTTGTGGTGGTGGTTGTGCGAGTTGTGCCGCAGCTGCTCCTACAGCACCGGAAGCAGCGCTGGTGGCGGCGTGGGGGGCGGTGGTTCCACTTCCTCTACTGTTGACAACCCCGACCAGGTGCGACATAGCAGCCCCGGCATTAGCAGCCCTGACCAGCGCATCTGACGCACACTCACACACACACACACACACTTTGTCGACCGTCGATGACCCAGACCAGGTGCGAATCTGAGTCCAACTGATTACAACTGAACAAAACTGATCACAACTGACTGTATATGATCCTGCCTGATGACAGCTGGTGAAAGCGGCGCTGCCTCTACTGTTGGCAACACCGACCAGGTGCATCAGACCAGCCCCGACCAGCGCATCTGACACACACACACACACACACACACACAAGCATACACAAAGAGAGAGAGAGAGATCGTTACAGAGAAATCTGCACGGCAGACCTAGATAGGCTGCTTCTGGTCATCAATGAGGAGGTACCATTTGGAGGCGGGTGACCAACCGTGCGCCAACAAGAGGGTGAATAACCTCATTCAAAAAACAGTGGGGGACAGGGGCAAATGCGGGTCACTGACGGCTGTGTTCGTCACTCCGCTTCGACTGAGTTTAAACTAGGTCTCGGCAGATTGACCTCCACAGTTGTGGAAATCTCGCTAAGAGGATCCACTCGGGTGTGACTCGCTTGGACAAGAGGTCCATGAACTCGGGGTGCTTGGAGATGTCGCGTTTGAAGTTGGAAAAGTGGGTGTTTGCGGAGGAACGGAACTTGACGGAGTGGGCGAAAAAGTCGCCGGCGCTGAGCCGGTAGGATGTGATGGCGCCGCCGGCATAGAGCGAAGTCATGTCCGGTCGGCGGTACGCGAAAAGGGCGGCAGTGGGGGGGTATATGATGTCGGGAGGGAGTGGGGGGGGAGAAGGGACGGGCGGGTGTGTGGAGATGGAGGGGCGGGGGGACGGGGGAGGTGGGAGGCGGCGGATGAGGGAGCCGATGAACGTAGCACGGTGCTTGTTGATCGTGTCGATGATGGGGAACGTACAGGGGGGGGAGGCATGCATCGTGGTGGTGGAGGTGTGCTCTGTGGTGTGAGGAGGGATACCCTTGATGAGGCGGAGGAAACGGTTGTGGGTTACTTCAAGTCGGTGGATGTGGGCCTTGTTCAACGTCCATGTCTGGCAGCCATACAGAGATCACAAAGGCGTTGTAGGGGTGGATCTTGGTAGTGGGAGAGATTGAGGGGAGTGAGACGGTTGAAGGCATACCAGGTACTTCCAATCCGGCGTGAGATCACTGAGAAGCATACACACACACAGACACACACACACACATACACACACAGACAAGCACACACACACACGCACACGCACGCACGCACACACATACACACACACACACGCACACACGCATACACACACACACACACACACGCACGCGCACGCACACACACACACACACAGACACACAGGCACACAGACACGCATACACACACACACACACGCACCCACGCGCGCGCACACACACACACACACAGCGCATCTGTGACGACGTCGGTGCGTTCTGACGCTCTTCCTCTATCCAATGCCTCCTCCCATGCAAATCCAAACTCCCCCTGACCTGACTTGACCCACCCACACACACACACAAGTTACAAGTAACACGGGGTTTCCAGCTAAGCAGGCTACTCTTCTACTAGAGACACCGGCCGATACTCCAGCACACTTAAGTACGAGAGTACCGCCGGCTCCCGGCCGATAGACTACCGCTCCCGCCAGCTAGACTAACCCAAACAGCGGTCTCTGAGAGACATGTCTGGCAAGGAGCATGTAGGAGAGGACCTTCCTCAAGGTCACAGTAGTGGCTTTGTGGCCAGTCAAGCCGGCAGAGCCGACTGGCGCTGACTGGAACGGTCCCCGCCTGGCAGTGCATGGCTGTCCAGCTCTCGTTTGTGTACACACACACACACACACACACAAATACACACACACACGCACACACACACACACACATACACACACGCACACAGCGCATTTGCGACGACGTCGGAGCATTCTGCCGCTCGTCCTCGTCCCTGACGCTCGCGCTCATCAAAAAGGTGTTCAACTGCGCAGCTTTTGCAGGTGTGGGGTGTCATGTTGCTAGAGTAGCTGCGGCAGCGCCCGCATGCCTGTGTGTCTACTTTGATGGGTGCTGGCATGGCCGTGCACCATGCGGCATAGGGCATTAAGCTCGCCCTAATAAAAAAAGGTGTTCAACTGCGCAGCGTTTGCAGGTGTCTTTCCATGGTGCATGTCCTGGTGCCAGGTGACCCCGTGCATCTCTGGGCGTTCTCGGGCTGGTGACACTCCAACACGACGCCTTGGGGCGACACTCTCGCACTCATCAAAAACGTGTTGACCTGCGCAGCGTTTGCTGGTGGATCTTTTTTTATGAAGCTAGGGTACAGCTCTGCCGCAGGTCGGTTTGTCTTGTCTCTCGTCTTGCAGAGACCGTAAGGTTGTGCACTGGTGGGCTGTGGTTTGCGCCCTCCATGTGGCGGCG
This sequence comes from Chlamydomonas sp. UWO 241, assembly GCA_016618255.1. Lineage (NCBI taxonomy): Eukaryota > Viridiplantae > Chlorophyta > Chlorophyceae > Chlamydomonadales > Chlamydomonadaceae > Chlamydomonas > Chlamydomonas priscui. The sequence continues at coordinate 155,184 of VFSX01000038.1, read as the reverse complement.
CGTCTCGCGCTCGTCACAAAGGTGTTGAACTGCGCAGCGTTGGCAGGTGTGTCGTGTGGTGTCGCGTTTCTGTCTAGTGCTCACCGTAAGCCTCCCCACTCCACACTCCACACCCCACACAGTCAAAACTATCCCTGAGCCTGCCCCTGTTCTCAGATGGACCTACACACCACTGTCCCGCACAATGGTCTCCGGGAGCCGGTTACAAAAGTCACTGGGGGAGGGAGGGGGGGGGGCGTTGCTCACAACGTATGCCACTGGGCTACACTCTTGCGCTCATCTAAAAGGGGTTCAGCTCAGTGGTTCCGCTAAGCATCTTGGGGAAATGACGGCTCAACCCAGACCACACGCTCATTCCGCCAATCTCAACCCGACAGGCGATTTCTTGCGAAAAGGGTGTGAAAACATCGATTTCACACTATTTGGTTCAAAATTTGCGTAATCTCAATTCGACGCGCCAGCCCAAATCGACCAATGTCAACCTGAAAGTGCAAATGACCCAAATGGACCGTAAACACCATGACGAACCTGCCCCTGTTCCCAGGTGAACCTGAACACCACTGCCCCGCACACAGGCGTGATGTGGAGGGTGTCCCTTATACTCGTGTACCTCAGTTTCACAATCCATGAATGCTGCTCCCCACCCACCCACCCATCCACCCCAAAACTACAACCAGAATACACCACAGCTCTCAGAGGTGCCTCATGGCCGACAAACGCTGTTTGCAGGCGTGTTGTGGAGCGTGTCCCCTACACTCGTGTACTTCCTCTTTGGATACGCGATCTTCGGCACTTTTACGACGACTGCCGTGTTTGGAAAGGTGCGATACGGACTGATTGGAAAGCTGGGGGGGTTGTAGGTGCGTGGGTGGGTGGGTGGGTGGGTGGGTGGGTGCATGGATGGGTGGGTGGGTGGGTAGGTAGGTGGGTCAGTGCGGTTGTGAATACCGCCTCTTCTGAAATGCAACATTCCCTTTCCAATATGCCAGGCTAGCATTTGGGAGGGTGCGCCAAACACTGCTTGGAATCTGCAGCCGAAACAATTCAGGATCACTGCCTGATGATGCTGATGAATTTACAGTCGTGTGTGACGCACCTTCCGGCTCGCGTATTCGACCTCGATCGGCGTATAACACAAAACTGCAACAACCCGCCGTATGCACCTGGTGGTGTCTTCCTGGCTTGTATCGCTGGATTTATTGTACTGGTGTAAGCTGCTGCATCACCTGCGAATTTCTACAGCTTTACTTGATCTACGTGCGCTTACGCGGAACCTGTCGCGTTCCATCATACGCATGGGTATTCGCTGGCCTCTCAGTGGTCGTCTTTTTCGGATATTTAATTCATCCTGATTCATGGAGTCCACAGCCAGAGTTTGAAGTGTCTGCGGTGACCATTGCGGCGACCATTGCGGTGACCACTGTGGCCCTGAGGAAGGTCCTCTCCTACATGCTCCTTGCCAGACATGTCTCTCAGAGACCGCTGTTTGGGGTAGCCTAGCCGGCGGGAGCGGAAGTCTATCGGCCGAGAGCCAGCGGTGCTCTAGTACACTGAAGTGTGCTGGAGTATCGGCGGGTGATCTCTAGTAGAAAAGTAGCCTGCTAAGCTGGAAACCCTGTGTTACTTGTTACTTGTTACTTGCGGTGACCATTGACCTCTCGTTTACTGTCTGCCCTCATAAAAAGGTCATTACGAAGGCAGCGGCGAGCTCTATCTGGTGGGCTTGTCAGACCACCAATCAACTGCATGGGTTGAGCTGTGTTCAAGGTCAAAATTACGGCCGGAACACAGCAAAAACGGCTGTGCAGAGCCAAACAAGAAATCACTGTCCTTTACGTCCAAGTACTGGCTGGGGAGGTCCTACCAAAATCCCAACGTCTGATCCGCGCCATAGAATGCGTCATCACGACTGAGACGGTCCGGTGTGCGCCTCAGGCGGTGGTGGGCGTCTGAGGCGGTCGGTGTGGCGCTTGAGGTGGTTTGGATAACGCCTAAGGCGACGCCTGAGGCGATCGTGGGTGCGCCTCAGGCAGCGCCTCGGGCGGTCGGAGCGCCTGAGGCGCCGCCTGATCCGCGCCATGGAATGGGACGCCTCAGGCGCCGCCTCAGGCGTTGTGAATGTGGTAGGGAGGGCGACGTGCGCTTGAACCTGGTGTGACACAATGGGCCAGCTACCCAGCTTCCTCCACTGTTGCTTTTAATGATTGTTACAACCTCTTCCTTTTCTGACGCTGCAGTTACAGTTACAGTTACATCGGCTTTCCAGCAAAGACTACCCTAGTCCTAGTACCACCGCCTAGACCCAAGTCCAGTTCTGGCCCTAACAATTACTTGTGAGGGGCGGTAGCCACCAGCCGGCTGCCTGCCAACGTGTAGTCCCAGAGCAAAAAGGAGAGCTATTGTGCGACGCCTCCAAAATAGGTCCTAACTTCTTCTAGGGGATAGGGGTTCAAGTGGCGCTTGCCAATCTACTTGACCGCCGTGGTGGAGGGGCCGGCGCCTGAGGGGCAGCCGGACCGTACACCACGGCTCTCCACCCGACCCTATCCTGAGCACGCTCAAACGCCGTGTCCAAAAAAGTCTTCCAATCAGAACGAGTGCCACTAGTTTCGCCTAGCTGCTGAATCAGTAGCTTAAGAAAATAGTGTCGGGAGGAGGCTGGAGGCCGGCCTTGCTGCCGACGCTGCATTTACTAAATATCACGCGCTGCCTCGCCAGGTGCGAAATGTCCTCTACTTCAAGCTACTGGCAGGGGAGGGCGACCTGCGCTTCTGCCTGGCTGGCCCCATCCGATGATATGAGCCGCTACCATGCCTCCACCACCATTTACTGAATATATCGCGCGCTGCCTCCGCAGGTGCTCACCGTCCTCAAGCTACTGGCAAGGGAGGGCAACCTGCGCTTCAGCCTCGCATCAACTTCAACCTGGCGTCCTGCACTGCATGGTGTACTGACCGCAGCCCCCCATGCTACATCCATGCGCATAGGTGCTCACCATCCTCTATTTCCAGCTATTGGCAAGGGAGGGAGGCATGTGTTACAGCCTGGCATCACCCTACCACCAAGTACCCGGCTTCTTCCACTGTAGTGTTTAACTCTTACTAATGTCATCCCCCCTCCCCTGCGCCTTTTCCATATGCACAGGTGCTCACCGTCCTCTATTTCCAGCTGTTGGCAAGTGAGGGAGACATGCGGTTCAGCCTCGTGCGCGTGCGGGAGCACGCAGAGTCCATCGCTTTCTATGCAGGTGTGCTTGCGCTGAGGGTACTTCTGCTGCTGTGTTTATCATGGTTGCTGAGGGTGTGCTTTCATGTGTGTAGGGGTGTGGGTGGGGGGGGGGATGTGGGGGGGCGGGTAGATGGAATTTTAGGGGTGTCGAGGGCGACATGTGCTTGGTGCGCGTGCTGGAGCACGCAGAGTCCATCGTGTTCTACGCAGATGAGGGGTTTTCTTTGTGTGTGTGTGTGTGTGTGTGCGTGCGTGTGTGTGTGAGTGAGTGTGTTGTGTGTGTGTGTTCGTGTTTGCTGTTGGGGCTGGTTGTGTGAGGTGCGTGTGCGTGAGGAGGGCGAGAGGAAGGGATGAAGACATGCGGTTGAGCACGGTGCTCGTGCGGGAGCATGCAGAGTCCATTGTATTCTACGCAGGTGCGTGTGCATGCTCCATGTTGGGGTGATGTGGGCTCAGTGTGCTCCCAGGTCAAAGGCAGCCGTTGCTTGCTCAGTCAGCTGCCCTACCACAATCCCAACGCCTGAGGCGGCGATGCCTTCACTTGCGCGGATCAGGCAGCGCCTCAGGCGCTACACCCGACCGTCTGAGGTGCACCCCCAACCGCCTCAGTCGGTATGACCGCCTTGACCTGCGCGTCTCAGACGTTGGGGCTGTGGTAGGGACGGCTGGTGGCTTCTGCCCCTCCGACTCACAATGGAAGCACCCGGACTCCCCAAATATGCAATCCCGGCATCCCCTACTATTGCTTGGATCCACTGTCTATTCTCTCTGGCGTGTACAGGTGGTGCCCAGGAGCTACGAGTAGTACTGGGACGTCTCGAGCGAGTGGTGTCCACCACACTCTCGACCGCATCCGACACCACTTGCAGTGGAGGCCCCCCAAATCTACGATACCGACGCTCCACATTGATTCCATCTCACTCTTGTTGCTACCTCATTTTTCACGCTCTCTCTCTCTCTTTCTCCCTTTCTCGCAGGTGGTGCACAAGAACTGCGCGTGGTGCTGGGACACCTCGAGCGAGTGCTGTCCACCACACTCGACCACATCTGACTTTCAATGATGATGATGGATCTTACAGTCTGTGTGACACCAGTAATGATGTATAAGACCGGTGTCGGCGCTAGCGCCCGACACCTTAAACTCAGTTTCAGTGGGAAACTGGCTGGCTATCTGGTAGGGGTGAGGGTAACCCCCACACGCGCGCACGCACTGGACCTAGACAGGACACTGGGCCCCCAGATCCACCCTATACCACCCAGGTAGTGACAGCAACGCATTGTTGGTGTGCGCCTGTGTTCTACTACTAGTCCCGCCGCCGCCATTGGCTCCAGCAATCTCCTCCATGCCCGCCAGCAATCTCCTCCACGCCCGCCAGCAATCTCCTGTATGCCCGCCAGCAATCTCCTCCATGCCCGCCAGCAATCTCCTGTATGCCCGCCAGCAATCTCGTCCATGCATGGGCGCCGCCATGCGATCTCCATGCGCCGCGCCGCGCTCCATGCGCGCCAGCACCCGTACCACCCGCCTCATTCCCGTTCTTTAGCCATTCCCCGTGACACCTATGGCTGATCCTTGTTCCGCCGTCCCCTTTGGCATCTGTAACCCGTATCCTCTCCCTGTAGCCTCATTCCCCGTTCTTAACCGCCATCTCCATTATGGTGCCCGCCCGCTGGTGGGGCCTCGCCTCGCCCCATGCCGCACGGCTAGTGTATTGATTGCTGCGCCATCTATAATCTGCGCCTTGGGGCAGGGAACCCCTGCGCCACAACCTCCTCACAAAGCCTAGCCGCATGTGCCTCGCTTCCCATGTTTCTCAATTTCTCGCCATCCGCTTCCATGCTGCCGCCTGCAATCTCCTCCACGCCCGCGAGCAATCTCCTCCATGCCCGCCAGCAATCTCCTCCATGCATGCACGCGCAGAGCGCCGCCATGCAACCCCCATGCGCCGCGCGCGCCATGCGCGCGCCGCGCCCGCCAGCTCCCGTAGCCTCATTCCCCGTTCTTTACCCATGCGCCGTGACGCATTAGCCTTGTCCGCCGTCCCCTGGCATGCATAACCCGTAGCCTCATCCCCGGTAGCCGCATTCCCCGTTCTTAGCCGCCATCTCCATTATGGTGCCCGCCCGCTGGTGGGGCCTCGCCTCGCCCCATGCCGCACGGCTGGTGCATCGATCGCGTCGCCATCTAATAATCTGCGCCTTGGGGCAGGGAACCCCTGCGCCGCAACCTCCTCACAAAGCCTAGCCGCATGTGCCTCGCTTCCCATGTTTCTCAATTTCTCGCCATCCGTCTCTCTCTTCCATCCAGGCACAGTAAACCATTAGGAGCCGCAATCTGCTTGAGTTCCGATCGTTGTGAGAGGGGGTGCATGCTCGCCGCAATTCTCGCCATCGTGCATCGTGCTCTCCATCGTACCGCTGCCCCATCTGCCACATAGCCTCGCCCCATCAGGACCAGTTCATCAGTAGCGCTGTGCGTCACAGCCGCGCAGGGTAAATTTCCAGATTTTCAGCCGCCCAGTACCAAGCGCAGTTGTCCCGGTTGTCCGCCATCGAGCGGCGCCAGGGCGGGAGCCCCTGGCGAAGAGCTTATGAACTTAACATGATCAATGGAAGCTCCCCAGAGCCCCCAAAAGTTTCTTATTGCTTGCGTCCACTCCCTATTTTCTCTGGCGTTTACAGGTGGTGCCCAGGAGCTACGAGTAGTACTGGGACGTCTCGAGCGAGTGGTGTCCACGACCTTCACCCGCATCCGATGGACCGCTCTTTATGACCTGTGAGTGTGACTCTCTAGCGCTCTCCCTCTCTCTCTCCGCGACCCCACCGACATCGACAAAATCAAAAAAAAATGGAAATACGACGGGCACGCATGGGGTTTATGACCTGTGAGTGTGATTCTCTAGCCCTCTCCCCCTCTCTCTACGCGCCCCCACCGACACAGACAGATTCGTTTTTTTGTATAAGAAACACGATGGGCACGTATGGGGGACAGGGTAGGGATTACAGGCGTAGCAAATCGAGGGTGGGGAGCACACGCACACACACACACACACACACACACGCACGCACACCTCCTCCTCTTGCTTTGACAGTTGGACCTCTGTCTACAACTATGCGACAATCCTGGTGCCGTCTCTGCTGACAGCCCCGCGCTACTTCAGGTGACTGTTTGTGTGTGTTTGTTTGAAGCTGCTCAAAATTATGCGGGTGGGTGATGGGGGGCAGGGGGGGAGGGGGGGGGGGGCTGCCCTGAATGTGGTTTGATGTGGGGGTATCTGAACCTACGTCTACAACTTGTGCGGCCATCCTGGTACCATCGCTGCTGAGTGCACCTCGCTTCCTTAGCCTAAGGAAGCAGCGATTTCCTATTCGCTGTACACAACTATTTGGCTGTATGCCGGCTGTACTTTGACCTTAAGCACAGCTCAACCGATCCAGTGGATTGTAAGTCGGACACACTTGCCAGATAGAGCTTGTCAAGAGCTTTTAAATGACCTTTATGAGGACAAACGGTCGACGGGCGGTCAACGGTCAACGCGGTCAAAGCAAAATCCGGTGTAGAATAATTATTTAAAAGGCCTGAAAAAATAGCTGAGTCCTTAGGTGACAATTTGCTTCGCTATGGGGCCTCGTTGGGGGGGGGGGGGAGGTTGTGGATGTCCATTAACATATGAGTGTTCATGTAACTGTGCGGTGAGTGTGGAAAAGCGTGTGGGCAATCATCTACGAGGGTGCCAAGTTCCATTGTGCCATCGCTGCTTTGCTGCTCCGCGTCATTATTGCAGGTGCGCATCCGAGCACACACACACAAAAAAAAACAAAAAAAAACGCTTCCCACACACAAACGCACACACACGTCCTCTCTTCAGGGGCGAGATCGAGTTTGGCGTGATCAGCCAGACCAGCTTTGCTTTCTCATCTATCGAGGCAGCGCTGTCAGTTATTATCAACAACCTTGCTCAGCTCAGCGGCCTGGCTGCCGAAACCAACCGGCTGCACGCACTGCTCGCTGCTATGGAGGCTAATGCCCGACGCGTGTCATCATTAGCTCTGTGCGGAATCTCACGCAGCGAGTGCGCAACAAGTGTGGACGTGGGGGCCCCACACCTCCGGCCACACCCCAGGGCCCCCCCCTGCCTCGCGATCTCTTCGCTCTGCGTGCACCTTCCGGGCAGCTCCATCCCAGTGTGGCGCGACCTCACGCTGGAGCTGTCGCAAGGTGGGTTTAAATGTCGGCTGACTATTCCACACGTTCCCAATCTGACTTGGAGGCATGCTGCACACACACACACACACACACACACACAATCACACACACACAGACACGCACACGCACACGCATGCATGCATGCATGCATGCATGTAAGCACGTGTGCGTGCGTGTGTGCACGCGTGCACACACACACAACACACACACACACACACACACACGCACACGCACACACACACGCACGCACGCACATACACTCACACACACGCACATACACGCACACACACACGCACACACATGCACACGCATCTTGCAGGCCAGAGCCTCCTCATAGTGGGGCCAAGTGGGTGCGGCAAGAGCAGCCTGCTCCGTGCACTGTGTGGACTTTGGTCGGACGGATCAGGGTGTGTGTCAATGCCGCCAGCTGAGCGGCTCTTCTTCCTGCCCCAGGTGTGTGTGTGTGTGTGTGTGTGTGTGTGTGTCGATGCCGCCTGCTGAGCGGCTTTTCGTCCTGCCCCAGGTGTGGGTGTGGGTGTGAGTGTGGGTGTGGGTGTGGGTGTGGGTGTGCGCGAGTGTGTGGGTGTGGGTGTGGGTGTGCGCGAGTGTGTGGGTGTGGGTGTGGGTGTGCACGAGTGTGTGGGTGTGGGTGTGGGTGTGCACGAGTGTGTGGGTGTGGGTGTGGGTGTGCGCGAGTGTGTGGGTGCGGGTGTGGGTGTGCGCGAGTGTGTGGGTGTGGGTGTGCGCAAGTTTGTGGGTGTGGGTGTGGATGTGGGTGCGTGTGTGAGCGTACGGGTGGTCAATGTTACAGTCCATCGGACGCCTTTGATGGGTGTGTTCATGTGTGTGTGCACGGTGTGAGTGTGGGTGTGGGTGTGCGCAAGTGTGTGGGTGTGGGTGTGGGTGTGCGCGAGTGTGAATGTGGGTGTGGGTACGTGTGTGAGCATACGGGTGGTCAATGTTACAGCCCATCGGACGCCTTTGATGGGTGTGTTCATGTGTGTGTGCACGGTCGAGTTTTCATTTGTGTGTGTCCCCCCCAACATCCGCTCACCAACCCAGCCACTGAGTCCACACGCCAAAATGCATGGTTGTGTGTTTGCAGCAGCCCCACATGCCTCATGGAAAGCTCAGGCAGCTCGAATTCCCGTCTCCATTCGAGTCCCACAACCAGTGAACCTTGCTATGGCAGTATACCGCTCGGAGCGGAATTTTAGCGATTTTTTATTAATTGCTTTGTAGGCTATTCCGCTTTTCCGCTCGGGGAAAAAAATCAATTGTGCTGGGAAAAAGCGGGGAAAAAATAATTGTGCGGGGAAAAGCCGAGAAAAAGCGGAATAATAATTAATTGCTAAAATCCTTCCCAAGCATCACTGCCCACAACCGCATCGCGTTGAACCACAACAACACACCGTCGTCAAAAACATAACACACGAGGAGGGCCTTACATTTGAGTAAAAACACAAGACCAAACACAAGGCCAAGGCCAAGCAACACACCCTAAATGAGTGTGCACAAAAAGTAACACAGGTTTTCCAGCTTAGCAGGCCACTCTTCTACTAGAGAGTGTGTACCTCATTCACACTTCAAACCCTAAACCCTTAACCCTTAACTCAAACAGAAGCTCTACATGCCTCTGGGCACGGCCCAACAGCAGCTCACGTTTCCTGACCGCACACAATCACACATACACGCACGCACACACACACACACACACACTACACAGAAGCCATACATGCCCCTTGGCACGCTCCGGCAGCAGCTCACATTTCCTGACCGCACAGACACACGCACACACACACACAAACACTATGCAGAAGCCATACAAGCCCCTTGGCACGCTCCGGCAGCAACTCACGTCTCCTGACCACACAGACACACACACACACACACACACACTATGCAGAAGCCATACGATGCAGAAGCCATACATGCCCCTTGGCACGCTCCGGCAGCAGCTCACATTTCCTGACCGCACGGACACACACACACACACACTACACAGAAGCCATACATGCCCCTTGGCACGCTCCGGTAGCAGCTCACATTTCCTGACCGCACGGACACACACACACACACACACACACAATGCAGAAGCCATACATGCCCCTTGGCACGCTCCGGCAGCAGCTCACGTCTCCTGACCGCACGGACACACACACACACACACACACACTATGCAGAAGCCTTACATGCCCCTTGGCACGCTCCGGCAGCAGCTCACATTTCCTGACCGCACGGACACACACACACACACACACACACAATGCAGAAGCCATACATGCCCCTTGGCACGCTCCGGCAGCAGCTCACGTCTCCTGACCGCACGGACACACACACACACACACTACACAGAAACCATACATGCCCCTTGGCACGCTCCGGTAGCAGCTCACATTTCCTGACCGCACGGACACACACACACACACACACACACTATGCAGAAGCCATACATGCCCCTTGGCACGCTCCGGCAGCAGCTCACATTTCCTGACCGCACGGACACACACACACACACACTATGCAGAAGCCATACATGCCCCTTGGCACGCTCCCGCAGCAGCTCACGTCTCCTGACCGCACAGACACACACACACACACACACACTATGCAGAAGCCATACATGCCCCTTGGCACGCTCCGGCAGCAGCTCACATTTCCTGACCGCTCGGACACACACACACACACACACACTATGCAGAAGCCATGCAAGCCCCTTGGCACGCTCCGGCAGCAGCTCACATTTCCTGACCGCACGGACACACACACACACACACACACTATGCAGAAGCCATACATGCCCCTTGGCACGCTCCGGCAGCAGCTCACATTTCCTGACCGCACAGGACACGCACACACACACACACACACTATGCAGAAGCCATACAAGCCCCTTGGCACGCTCCGGCAGCAACTCACGTCTCCTGACCACACAGACACACACACACACACACACACACTATGCAGAAGCCATACGATGCCCCTTGCACGCTCCGCAGCAGCTCACATTTCCTGCCGCACGACACACAACACACACAACACACTATGCAGAAGCCATACATCCCCTTGGCACGCTCCCGCAGCAGCTCACGTCCCTCCTGACGCACAGACCACACACACCACACCACCTAGGCACAAGCCATACATCCCCTTGGCACGCTCCGGCAGCAGCACTCAACATTTCCTGACCGCTCGGACACACACACACACACACACACTATGCAGAAGCCATGCAAGCCCCTTGGCACGCTCCGGCAGCAGCTCACATTTCCTGACCGCACGGACACACACACACACACTACACAGAAGCCATACATGCCCCTTGGCACGCTCCGGCAGCAGCTCACATTTCCTGACCGCACGGACACACACACACACACACACACTATGCAGAAGCCATACATGCCCCTTGGCACGCTCCGGCAGCAGCTCACATTTCCTGACCGCACGGACACACACACACACACACACACTATGCAGAAGCCATACATGCCCCCGGCACGCTCCGGCAGCAGCTCACATTTCCTGACCGCACGGAACACACACACACACACACACACACACTATGCAGAAGCCATACTGCCCCTTGGCACGCTCCGGCAGCAGCTCACATTTCCTGACCGCACGGACACACACACACACACTACACAGAAACCATACATGCCCCTTGGCACGCTCCGGTAGCAGCTCACATTTCCTGACCGCACGGACACACACACACACACACACACACAATGCAGAAGCCATACATGCCCCTTGGCACGCTCCGGCAGCAGCTCACGTCTCCTGACCGCACGGACACACACACACACACACTACACAGAAGCCATACATGCCCCTTGGCACGCTCCGGTAGCAACTCACATTTCCTGACCGCACGGACACACACACACACACACACACAATGCAGAAGCCATACATGCCCCTTGGCACGCTCCGGCAGCAGCTCACGTCTCCTGACCGCACAGACACACACACACACACACAAACACACACACACTATGCAGAAGCCATACATGCCCCTTGGCACGCTCCGGCAGCAGCTCACATTTCCTGACCGCACGGACACACACACACACACACACACACTATGCAGAAGCCATACATGCCCCTTGGCACGCTCCGGCAGCAGCTCACATTTCCTAACCGCACGGACCACCACGCATCGAGCGGCAGCGGTGGGGGAGGAGCAGGCGCAGAGAAGGATGCGGGAGAAAGCAGTGACGAGAAGGGCGGACGGAGGGGCGGGCGAGGTGGCGAGGGAGGCAGGGGCGGGGGCAGGGGAGGCGGCGTGGAGGCAGCGCCCCTGCTGCGTGGCCACTCGCTGCTTGGCGATGTGGAGTCGTCTGAACCAGTCACCAAGGCGCAAGGTGAACTGCATTGTACGGTTGTGGCATGCTGCGAGGAGGAGCGGTCGTACACGTGCACACACATGCACACATGCAAACATGCTCACGCACACGCACACGCTTATGCACACACACACGCACACACACACTCGCACACACGCACACACGCTCACAGGCAGCAGCAACAGCTATGTCGGCCCGTCGGATGCAGAGCTTGCAGCACTGCTGTCAGAAGTCTGCCTGCCTGACCTGCTGGCGTCCGTGAGTGTGTGGATGGGTGGATGGGTGGATGGGTGGATGGGTGGATGGGTGGATGGGTGGATGGGTGGATGGGTGGATGTGGGGGAAGGGAAACATGCAGCCGCAGCCACAGTTGCCAAGACGGCACACACACACACACACACACGCATGCACACACACAAACTAACACACGCACACACACACACACACACACGCATACACACAAACACACACACTCTGCAGGCGGGCGGTCTTGACGAGACCCTTGACTGGGCGCACGTGCTGAGCAGTGGGGAGCAGCAGCGCGTCGCATTCCTGCGTCTGCTGCACCGTGCCCCAATGCTGGCATTCCTAGACGAGGTGTGTGTGTGTGTGTACGTGTGTGTATACTTGTGCATGTTCATGCGGGTGTTCATGTGTGTGTGTGTGTGTGTGTGCGCGTGTTTGTCTGAGCATGTGGTGTGTGTGTGTGTGTGTGTGACCTCCGATGCTCCGACGCTGCCTACTATTGACGCCGCGCATTGACGTGCCCCACAGACGGTGCCATCCATTATCACCATCCCCTCCGATGATCCTGTGGATCCCCCACTCAACCACACAGGCCACAAGCGCTGTGGATGCCGCCACCGAGACGGTGCTGTATGGCCTGCTGTACCACACACACACACACACACACGCACACACACACACACACACACACACACGGCCCTTACATACACACGCCGCCGCATGCCACAAGCGCTGTGGACGCCCCCACCGAGGCGATATGGCCTGCTGTACCACACACGCACACACACATGCACACACCAGCACACACACGCACACACACGGCTCTGACACACACACGCCACCGCAGGCCGCAAGCGCTGTGGACGCCCCCACCGAGGCGGTGCTGTATGGCCTGCTGTGACACACACACACACACACACGCACACGTGCACGTGCACACACACACACACGTACACACACGCACGAGCGCACACGCACACATGCACACACACGCACATACACAAACACACAAACAAAAACAAAAACACACACACACACACACACACACACACACATGGAGCTGACACACACATGCCGCCGCAGGCGACAAGCGCTGTGGACGCTCCCACTGAGGCGCTGCTGTATGGCCTGCTGAGGGACCGCGCTCCTTGCTACGTGTCCGTGGGGCACAGGCTGCAGCTAGCACGGTGGGTGGGGAAGGGGGGGCAGGGGGGGGTGCCAAGAGAGAGACGGAGCGACAGAGAAAGGGAAGGTGGGAGATGGAGGAAACAAGAGCAAACCTCAGAGATGTTGTGTTTGCACGCGTGTCCGCTTACGCGGTTTGCAGCTTCCAGCTCACCAGACGCTCCAGCAACGCATGGTTTGGGGGAGGGCCAACCGAGGAAACGACCGTAACGATCAATGTACTATAAAGCACAGTTCACAGCAGGGTGCCGTGAACTTGGTCGTGGAGGGGCCTGGGGTTGGGGGGGTTAAGTTTGGCTAAGGTCAAGGCCACCACCTCTACGCGTGTGCATATCAGCCCACATCCTCGTTCTGGGCGTCTGCCGTCATGCACAGGTACCACACCCACGTCCTTGAGCACGCCGGGCCAGACTCCTCTGGTGGGTGGGAGCTGCTGACGTCATTCGAGTACCAGGCACGGGCCAAGGCACGCGGCCAAATGTGACGAGATCGAGAATGGAGGAAAGAGAGGGAGAGAGGGAGGGGGGGCGCTTGTGATTAGAGATACAGAGAGACATAAGTGGTAGGCTGGCGCGTGCACAACCTCGCGGACTCTCGAATTCGTATGGGATAACCCCCAGGGGGACCACTAAGTAGCTGAGGGGAAGGACGGGAGACGGTGGACTGGCAAGGGCAGGCGGGGGACTCACGAGTAGGTGATCAAATCAGCTAGAGAGTAGGCTACTCGCGTGCAAAATACCAGGGCTGTGGCATGTTTGCCTTGATGGCTTTATGCTAATTGTAAGGACAGGCTGCGCATTGTACACTACAAGTAAATAGCGGTCACGTCCAGAATCCGAGTGCCCGTCACATTCTCTCGAGTCCACCTGACGGTTTTCAGGTTTTACACACGTGCGAGGACCCGGGGCGTGATTCAAGGCCTAGGCCTGGGGGGGCGCTACTAGGAAAGCCCGCAAGGCCACGCAGCGTGCGAGTCCACTTGACACAGGGCAGACTTTTATCGCCGCAGTCGCGAGTCTTCTCCAAAAAGCACATAATCCAGATCTGTACTACCTGGCAGCTGGACCCCGCTTCTCAATCCCACGCCTTACACTCTCGAAACAAACCAGAGTCCAAACGGCGCCGGAAAGCGCCCAACTCGGGGCGCATCCAAAGCGCGCCAAAAATGGGCGCGTCCAAACGGGTTTTGACAAGTTTGGGACACGTTCGGACGCGCCCAGTGGCACGCAATGGTTTCGCCCAGGAGTGCACCGTCTGCCGCACACAGTCCGTTGGCAGCTCATAAACAGTGTCTTGGGGATTGATTTCAATTCATTCATTATTACAGCCCGTCCACCGGGGGCCGGGGGCTGCACCCCTCAGACCCCCACCTGCGAACCAGATTGGTGTCAGCAGACGGTGGCACACACAATGAAGTCACGGCGGTACAGACGGTGAAGTCACGGCCTTACACGAGTCTGTCTTGGCAGCAAGGGCACAGCAGGGACTTCAATATTCTTCTCTGAAGAGAGAACTCTCTTAAAATGTGCGGGGGTTTCAGGTGTTGGAGCTGTGTCAAGTCACGTAGATTTATGAAGTTTATTGTGATCGTTTACTTGTCAGCCACCTTGGGCGCTTAGTGCATTCCCCAACGCCATGGCCACGGCTGTGCATGGCCTGGCCAGTTATGGCCTGTTCTTGGCTCCGCGCCAAATGTTGGTGGCTGCCGCGCACGGGAAGCTGAGCACCGTGACCATTTTGGACGTGTACAGCCGCAGAGCCATAGTGAGGTGGACGGTGAGCGAGCTGCGGTGGTGGTCCTGCAGGAAACCCATTGAAGAGGACGTGCGCTCGACCTCGACCGGCCCCAACACCAATTGGTTTGAAAACAACCGATTGCGTAGCAGATTGGCTCCAGCAGTTGTTATTGGGAAGGATTTAGGAATTCATTGCTTCACGGCTTGATCACGGCCCGGAGTGGACTCGCTCACATCCCGCTCACGGCCCATTGTGGGCCCACACCTCTACTAGCTAGGGGGGCTCGTGACACCAGTCATTTTGTTTTGGGCTCCTTGGAGCCATTGGGAGCCGTTTGGGTAGTGACGATCCCCTCAGATAGTGCTCAACCACCCTGAAGTTGCTCCTTTGTCTGACGATCCAAGCAGATAGGCCTCGTCAAGAGCTTGAAAATTGCCTATATTTGATGGTCAACGGTCAACGCCTAGGTATAGGTCATAGCGGTCAACGGGATTTTGGTCCGCGCGTCGGCTCCCAGAAAATCACTAAAAATGAAGACAAAATCACTGCTTGGTACGTGGTACCGTGGTGGGCAGTAACGGTGGGCTCGCCCCACATCTTTGTTGGAGTGGTGGGCGGCTGACTCACTTAAACCTTAAATGTACACAAAACGGTCCGCAGCTGCAGCGAGCTAGAAAAACACTGTGTATGTAAGACCCAGCGGTCACGATCATAACGCCTGAGGCGGTCGGGGGTGAGCCTCAAGCGGTGGTGAGCGTCCAATGCGGTCGGGGGGAATCCTAAGACGGCGCCCGAGGCGATCGGAGGTGCGCCTGAGGCGGCGCCTCAGGCGGTCGGGGCGCCTCAGGCGGTCAGAGCGCCTGAGGCGCCGCCTGATCCGCGCAAGTTAAGGTGGCGCCTCAGGCGTTGGGAATGTGGTAGGGCTGCGCTAGGCCCTGCATGGCTAGACTCAAGAGTTGCTCACAGTTGCGCAAGCAGGGCCGATGTGGCGTCCTGGCTCTCGGCGTGGCCGCAGCCGAAGATCGCCAACGCCCGCAGTGCAGCTGCATGTGCTCTCTCTTAAGCTGCGCCAGGCCCCGCGTGGCGAGACTCAGAGTTGCTCACAGTTGCGCACGCATGGCCGATATGGCGCCCTGGCTCCCGGCGTGGCCGCAGCCAAGGCTCTCCAACGCCCGCTGTGCAGCTGCCCGTGCTCCCTCCTCAGCTGCGCTAGGCCCCGCGTGGCTTACTCAGGGTTGCTCACAGTTGCGCAAGTTGGGCTGAAATGGCGTCCTGGCTCCCGGCGTGGCTGCAGCCCAGGATCGCCAACGCCCGAAGTGCAGCTGACTGTACTCTCTCCTCAGCTGGCATCGAGCTACGCCCCAGCAGCTCGCGGAGAGCCGGGATGGCACCAGCGGTACATATAGAGGCCGTGTTCTCTGCGTGGTCGGCAGCCAGAGACCGCAGTGCCTCTGCTGCTACCTGTTGGACCTCGCCCGGCGAGTCAGCTCCAAGCAGCCGCACCAGGTGAGGAAAAGCACCCGCGGCGACGATGCTGGTCTGGTTCTCTGCGTGGCCGGCAGCCAGATGTTGCAGTGCCTCTGCTGCTGCCTGCTGCACAGCTGTCCCACAGTCAGATCCTAGCAGCCGCACTAGGGGTGGAGCGGCGCCAGCGGCGACGATGGCAGACTGGTTAGCTGCGTGGTCCCTAGCCAGATCCTGCAGTGCATCTGCCGCTGCCCTCTTCGGCGACTGATCATCCGCGTCAGCTCCAAGCAGCCGCACTAGGCGTGGAATGGCGCCAGCGGCGGCGATGCCGGCCTGGTTGTCTGCGTGGCTGTCAGTGAGAGACCGCAGTGTTTCTGCTGCTGCCTGCTGCGACTCCTCCGGGGAGTCGGCTCCTAGCAGCTCCACCAGGTGAGGGATCGCGCCAGCAGCGACGATGGCGGTTTGGTTCTCGGCATGGTTTTCAGCCAGATGCTGCAGTGCGCCTGCTGCCACCTGCTGCACATACTCTGACGAGCCAGCTCCAAGCAGGCCCACCAGGTGAGGGACAGCACCAGCAGCAACGACGGCGGCCTGGTTGTCTGCATGGTTTTTAGACAGAGACCACAGTGCATCTGCTGCTGCCTGCTGCACCTCCCCCTTCGAGGCAGCGCCAAGCAGCCGCACCAGGCGTGGAATAGCCCCGGCAGCAACGATGGCGGTCTGGTTCTCTGCATGGTTGTCGACCACAAACTTCAGTAGAACCGCCGCCGCCTGCTGCAGCACCGCCGACGAGTCAGCTCCAAGCAGCCGCACGAGGTGTGGGGAAGCACCAGCAGCGACGATGGCGGCCTGGTTCGCCACACGCCCTTCCTTGTCCCAGCCCTGGGGCCAGCCCCAGCCCAACAGAAGCTGCAAGTAGTCTGCTGCCCCCTTCTGCATGCTGGCCGGGATGGTAGGCTGCAGGTCATGTCAACAGACGATGGGGCTGCCAGCCGGGGGCATGCCAGCTGCAGCTCTGCCACGTGGTCCTCCGGCCACTCAAAATGCAGGTCGTGGGACTCGCGGACGTCGAGCTTGCGCAGCCTGGTGCAGGCTTTCAGAGGCTCGAGATGGCTGGGCAACAAATAGTTGAGCTGCTCACCATCATCGTCGTAGGCACGGCAGGCGGCCGCCCACAGCTCCTCGAGCGTATCGCAGCATGCTGCCAGAGGAGAGAAATCGCGCACGCGGAAGCATCCGGGCATCCACAGCACCCTGAGCTGCCCACAGCTGCGCACGGCGTCGATGGTGCTGATGCGGGTACAGCCGCTGATGTCGATGACTTGCACAATGAGTTGCTGAGTGTTGGCATGGGCCATGCCTCGTCGCCGGGTGCGTCGCCGGGTGGTGCGGGTGCCTGCATTGCGCATGCGTGGCACGGTCGGGACGCATGTGATGCGGTGGTGCGAGGGTCGCGATCGCGGTGCGATCCGCAAATCACGCCCCAGGTGCGCCCCAATCACGCGCATGCATGCATCCCGCCATGCGCGCCCATGCATGCCGCACCTCACGCACAGTGAGCTTCACCAGGCGAGTCAGTCCCGCAGTGGCGAGGGGCTCCAGGTCGGACGCGCTGCTCAAATTCAGCAGGGTGAGGTGGGTGACTCGGGGCCAGCGCAAGAGGGCACCGCTGAGCTCATCGCCAGAGTCGAGGCTCACCACCGCGTCCACCCTGCAGCCATCCATCTGGGCGCGCATGGCTCTGCACACGCCGCGCATCGCGCCCATGCTAGCATCATCCAGAAGCGGCCACAGGAGGTCGGCCCATATGTCGGGGGAGAACAGTACTGCATGTGCAAGCGCTGCCGCGACCTCATCATCAGCGTCGATCTGGGCAGCCTGGTTGGGGTCCATGGCGCGTGTGAGGCCCTGCAAGGATCATTGAGGAGGACGTTTGGGGGGTCTGCTCTGTGCTCTCGTACCCCCGTCTCTCGGGGGCTAGCCGTGCGCAACAGCGTCGATGCATGCGTGTTGCATGCATGCAAGGCGGCTCACCTGCTCGCACGTCCTGTAAATAATAATATTGCGTCTATATCGGTTTTGTTGTTCAAGTGTTGTTTGAGTAGACTCAGCGCAGCTCAGGGGCTCACGCGGCGTGAGTCAGGGCTCACCCACACTAGTCACCTTTGCCAACCCAGCGCCCCCCAGCCGCCCCTGCAGTCCCTCGTTCACCGCGTGCTCAATACGCGTGCCCCACAACGCACCTCGCACAGCTGCAAACAGACTGTATATTGTTGCTTGATTTTGCCGGGCCCTTTTTGCAACAGGCCACCCACACGGACCCTGCTAGCCACCAATGGCAGCACGCATCTGTTCCATGCGCATCTGTGTCGTGTTGGCGGCGATAGTGGCGATGGCGAGCGCAGGTGAGGAGCACGCGGCGAAAGCGAGCTCACACCGACGCGCCAGGCAGCCACCAACGCCCTGGCTCTGCTTGTGCACGCGTGCCTCCACGCAGGATCTATAGGTCGCCCGCTGGTGGACGAGGCACAGGGGCTTCCCAATGGGTGAGTGCCATTGAGCTAGGAGGCCCCATGCACACACGTGCCGCCACACCCTGCCTGGCGCTGTGTCCTGGTGGCCTCCCCAAGGGAAGACCCAGCCTGCGTGTGTGCCGCAAGTGTTTTGTGCAACTTCACACACGTGCAGCTGCACACATGTGTTGTGCAGCCGCCGCGGCGCTGTGGGCACGGGCCTGCGCCAGGGGACTGCGCACACATGCACACACCTCGACGCAGGCACGCGCGCAGCCTGCGCCAGGACACACCACCACCGACATCAGACACCGCTGGCAGCACGCCTCCCCCACCGGACGGCCTGCGACCGGCGTTCCCATTTGCAAACTGCGCGGCGACGTGCGCAGACTCACCCTACTCCCTCTACCCCTTCTTCTTCCGATCCACACGTGGGTGACGCAGCTGTGTAGAAGCTACCAGGAGCTAAACTAGGGCAAAACTATGCTCCTAGGACATGACTACGCTACGGAGCACGCTACTGATCATAATTAGCGCTACGGAGCAGCACTAGGCTGCTAGGAGCATACCCAGGGCATACCGACGCTCCTAGGGCATGACTGCGCTCCTAGGGCACAACTACGCTACTGCAGTTGAACAATCTTAGGCCATCGGCATGCAGCTTAAAGTGGCAACGCGCACACCCTGGTGGAACACGCAGTGTGTGCCCCCTACCCCCCCACCCACCCTCCGCACCTCCCCACCGCCCCCCCCGACCCCCACACCCATCGACCCACGTGCCCACCTCAGTGCAACCAGACACACAGCAGACCACGGGCATGATGTGCTACCTGCTCCAAATACGCGAGTGCCTGGACTCAGCTCCCTGCTGCGGCAAGCTGCGCGCCTCGCTGGCGAAGGTGGTGCTCCACACGGGTGAGTGCTGGCGCTCCTGCTGCTGCTGCTGCTGCTGCTGCTGCTGCTGCTGCTGCCGCCGCCGCCGCCGCCGCCGCCGCCGCTGCCGCTGCTGCTGCTGCTGCTGCTGCTGCTGCTGCTGCTGCTGCTGCTGCTGCTGCTACTGCTGCTGCCACTGTTGCCGCTGCTGCCGCTGCTGCCTCTGCTGCTCCCTTCACCCTGCACCCTTTTGTCGAAAACAAACCTGCCCTCACCAACGCAGCCGCGGCGTGCAAGGGCGCCATCACCGACGTGACCTTGGATGGCGTGTCATACATGGCGGGGACCTCGACCTTCACTGTTCAGTTTGACGTGCTAAACGACAACACGAGCGGTGCGTTGCGATTGTTTTTATTTCAGTGGTATGCACAGTTTGGATTGCAATTTGAATCTGCAGTTTGGTTCAGTCCACGTACCCGGGCCACACGCTGGACAGGGTTTTAGCACTGGGTTAAAGCAACAGTTGATAACATGTGTCTCTCTCGCATGTGTGCGTACGATCCCTCCCCCAACGCAGGCGCCTTAACCATTGGCAACCTCTCCCTCACGTCCTCCACCGCGTCCAACGTCGAGATATGCGTCTCAACCTTCGGCCCCGAGTGCGCTGCCCTCCACACCCTCTGCGCCGCGCTGCCTGCCTCGCCCCATCCGCCGCCGCCGCCGCCACCGCCGCGCCCCGCATCACTCTTCCCCGGGGCGACCCCTTCTCCGGCAGCTTCCTCAGCGTCGAATGACGAGGGTGTGGGCCTGGTGCAGTGCCGCTACTACGTGTCTGAGTCTGCGAGCAATGAGGCGGCGTGCTGCCCCGCGTGCTCCGCGACCTGGCAGGTGCGATAGGGGGGTAATCGTGAACTAAATCGCGACTAGACAGATTCCTGCCTCATGAATACAGCCAGCATTTGCGCGTGTTGTCGCGTCGCGCTGCCCTCCGCGTGCTCCGCCACCTGGCAGGTGCGATAAATAAGTGGTCATCATCACCTGCCGATATGCTGCACTAGGCGGATTCCTGCCTCACGATTACCTCACAGCTGCCTCACACCTGCCTCACACCCACTCGCAGATACTCTCCCCCTCGAAAGCGACAGCAGCCGGCCCGCGCACCGGGGGCACCGACTGCCCTCGCCTCCCCAGCTCGCCTCCTCTGTCACCCCCCTCGCCTCCCCCGCCGCCTCCCACCTCCCCTCCTCCGCCTCCCCCCTCCCCTGCTCCTCCAAGCAACGCACCGACACCTCCGCCACAGCCTCCAACGCCCGAAGACGACGGCGCCCCCCCAGCGGGGTCCAATGGAAACACCACTGCGCCCCCCACCCTTCTCTCGCCCTCCCCCACCGACGCCCCCCCCGCCCACCTCCCCTGTGCCCCGCACCCCAGGCTACCCCGCTTCCCCGGGAGCCCCGCCAGCCAAGACCCAAACTGGCCGGGCGTGATTGAGTCCCCTCCCCCTCCGTCCCCCCCCCAAGGCCCCCTCACCTCACCCCCTGCGCTCCCACGGTCGGACACCCCCCTCCCTCCATACCGCCAGCCCCAGTTCCCCAACTATCCCAACTACCCACTCTACCCCCGCGTCCCGACATTCCCAGCACACTTCCCGCCGCCCTCCCCCCCCCCCCCCCCCCCCCCCCCCCCCATTCCAACCCCCCTGCCCCCGTGCGCCTTCCTCTCTCCCCCGTTTTCCCCCTCCCTCCCCCTCCCCCTCCCCGCTCCTCCTCGCCTCCTCCATCCCCCTCCCTCCTCCCCCCTCCCCCTCCCCCCCGCCCTCAACCCCCTTACCCCGCACACACCCGCTGCTGCCACTGCCTCCCCCTCCCTCCCCCTCCCCCTGCCTCCTCCCCTCCCTCCGCCCCCACACCCTCCACGTCAGCACCTTCCTTCCAGCTCCTCAACCTAGGACTCGTCCACCCCCCCACACTCCTCGCCCTCACACCCTCGGCGTCCACACTCGTCGCCGGAAGTGTGGCGGAGCGCAGTGCGACGGTGTGGGGTGTGAACGCCGGGAGTGTGGAGCGCGTGGTGCCTCTCACACTTCCGTCCGGGGCGGTGCTCTCGGCAGCGGGAGCAAGTGTGGACGGAGGGACTGTGTTGGCGGCGGGCGTGGGGACTGGAGGTGAGGTTTTCACACCTGCGCGCCCGGAGGACCCCGGGGCGTGAGTTAAGGCCACGACTACACGTCTAGGGGGGCTCTACTACTAGAAGAGCCTGCAAGGCCACGCAGCGCGCCAGCCTACCAGGGCTGGAGGTGTGGATGCAGTGAGGGGCAGGGGTAGTAATTCAACGTCACAAGCTGTAGGTGTGCGGCAGCAGCAAGTGTGGACGGAGGGACTGTGTTGGCGGCGGGCGTGGGGACAGGAGGTGAGAAGGGGGATGGTGTGTGGGGGGTGTAGGGTGGGGGGTTAGTGTGGACTGGCGCACTCTATACACGCACGCGCGCCTTGGGCGCACAGCCCCTTTGATGAGGCTTCTCGCACTGTCTCTGTCACTCCCTCTCTCTCCCTCTCTGCCACTCTCTGTCTCTCTCTCTCTCTTTCTCTTTCTCTGATGGCTCTTTCTGTCCGTGATGCCGCCCACAATTGACTCGTGTGTACGCAGGCATCGTGTCCGCTGCGAGGACCACCTCTGACGGAGCGCCCGCCGGCGCTTTCAGCGGGGCAACAGTGGCGGGCCTCACGGCGGTTGCAACCGTTTCAAACGGAGCAGTAGCGGTGGCGGTCGCGTCGGGTCTGTCTGTCAGTGTGTGGCGCGGCGCGGTGCTTGTGGCGACGCTCCAGGTGCGCGCACCATTACACCATTGCTGTACAGGTACTCAATATTACCTTGTTAATGCATGAATCCCTGACTAGCCGTGCCCAGTGTTATATTTCCGGCCGTATCAGATTTGACGGAAGTGTGCGGTCCGTCTGTCAGCGTGTGGCGCGGCTCGTTGCTTGCTGCGACGCTCCAGGTGCGCACTGGCAGCGGCCTCATGGCCCCCTGTAGCTGACTACTCTAGCAGTTATTTTGATGAAACCAATACTGCGATGCCGCACACAAACACACACAGGTCGGACCCTCCTTTGGCACCGTCCCCGCTCTGGCGCTGTCCCCAAGCGGCAACCGCCTCGCAGCGTCTTCGTCCGATGGCTCACTGCGTGTGTGGAACGTCGGGGGAGGGTGGCCGATGGGTGGGTCACTGTGTGTGTGAAGGGGGGGGGGGTACGAGGACTCTGGAGGAGGCTAGATGGGTGGATGGCTGCACACTGTTCGCGTGTGCGCATGTGCAACGTCGGGGGAGGGTGGCCGATGGGTGGGTGGCGATCTGTACTCTTTTAACGCATGCGTGAAGCATGCACACGTGCACACGCACGTGCACGCACACGCACACACACACGCACGCACGCGCACACACACACACACACACACACACACACACACGCACACACACACATACACACACGCACACACACACAAACACACACACACACACAAGCCCCCGCCACACACACACACCCCATACACACTCACACACACACACACACGCACACGCCCACACACACACACACACACAGGTGGCCGTGTCGGCGACCTCGTTGCTGAGCTCCTTCTCCCCAGCAGTGTGGCAGTGGCGACGTCAGTGGCTTTGTCGTCTGACGGAACCATTGTTGTCGCGCCAACGGGCAGTTGGCTGCGTGTGTGGCAGGTGGGAAGCGGGTGTGCGTCTGTGCCTGTGCTGCGCTACACTCCACACCCGTCCACACTCCTCACCCACACACAGGTGTCCGAGTCCGGCAGGTGGCGCCTCCGCTTCACACTTTCCGGCCACACCTCCACACCCCACACTCCACACCCGTCCACACCCCCTCCCCACACTCCACGCCCACACCCAGGTGTCCGAGTCTGGCAGCTGGCGCCTCCGATTCACACTTTCTGGCCACACCCAGGCCATCCGAAGCGTGGCTGTGTCGTCAGACGGAAAGAGGGCGTTCAGCGGGGCGTGCGACGGAACCGCGCGCGCGTGGTGGGTGTGGGGTTGGGGGTTCACGGGGGGCAAAGGCTGGTGGTGGTGGTGGTGGTGGTGGTTTTGTCAGACGGAGTGAGGGCGCTCAGTGGGGCGTGCGACGGCACCGCGCGCGGCGTGCGTGGTGAGTGGGGGGCTGCGGGTCTATAGAAAGGTGTGAGGGTTACGAGTGTGTTTTTATGGTTTCAGGGCCTGCTAGGATCTCCACTCCACACTCTCTTGCCACACCCATGGGGCTTCCCATCAGAGGGGCGTCCTCAAGCGTGGCGCCCCTACCCCCCTACTACCCCACCCATATGCACACACACACACACCCGTTCCCCTGCCCTGGTGCGTTGTGGACTGGGACCTCGCCACTGGCTCACTCATCGCTGCCAAGTGTTCCCTCGGAGGGGCGTCCTCGTGTTTGGACTCTCTAATCCCATCCACCCCACTGAGGCCCCTCCCCTGCTCACCCCGCCCCTCCCCCTCTCCCTTTCCTGTCCTTCCTTTTAATTTTGAACACGCAGGGACCTGTCCACTGGCTCCCTCCTCGCCGAGTTCCCGCTCGGAGGGGCGTCCTCGTGTGTCGAGGCAATATCGTGCAGCGCGGATGGACAGACTGTGGTGGTGGCTGGGCAAGCGGACGCACTCGTGCGGCTGTGGGGCCTTCCAGCATCGGCATAGTGGACTCCTAGTTGAGTAAGGTCACCTCAGGGCGCAGGTCTCATCCATGAAGGCCTGTTTTCTGATGAACAAGAACCGCACCTGTAAAATCGGTTTAATCCAAAGAAATCCCAGCACTGCGCTGGCAGAGAGTCAGAAGTTCCCCCTCGGAGGGGCGCCCTCGTATGTCGAGGCGACTCGCCTTTCTATCTATCGCTCTCAGATAGCCTGCATCGCGCTTGGGCAAACTGTGGCTGTGGCTGGGCAAGCGGACGCCCTCGTGCGGCTGTGGGGCCTGCCGGCATCGTCATAGATAGTGGCGACTCTTTATTGGGTAGGGTTACCTCCCTGAGCTCAGGGCGCAGGGCTCATCCATGAAGGCCTGTTTTCTGATGAACAAGGGCAGCACCTGTAAAATCGGTCTAATCCAAAAAAGACCCAGCACTGCGCCCGGACAGAGTGATTTTTCGCCCGGACTCCAGCGCGTCCTTAACTAGGCGAGCCGGGCCGAGCACTTCAGAGGTCTGCAATTTGGGGCTCTTGCGTCTTAGTTTCCTCACACCACCAAACGATTCGAGTGGATTTGGACTCCCCCATCAAGCTGCACGATTATGCTTGGGGTCCTTCACCTGCAGATTTCTCCCTACTGGCATGGTGCCGTTTCTTCTGCTGCTGGTCAATACCGACTGCAGCTGGTGCACCAGTCCATGTGGACAAAGTACTAAACTTCGGTCAATACACGAGGCTGTGTTCTGAGGCAGCACTTGCACCATGCAACACATCTCAGCTTTCCCCATCCCAAATCACCGTAATCAGAATCATAATGCTGTTGGTGGTTGCCGCCACCAGCCAGATGCACAAGGTTTTACACTTCAGTCTTATTGGAGACGAAACAAAAAGCAGATAGAAGCAGCAGCACGAGCATGAAACACAACGCAGCTATGCCCATCTACGCCGAAATCAGGATGATGATGATGCTCACGATGGTTGCCGCCACGAGCCAGATGCACAGGCAGCGGTTGCGTGATGAGCGCCCCGACCGCTCCGCCTGCGTCAGGGGGCAGACAGGCAGGCAGGTGTGTTTGTGTGTGTGCGTGTGCAAGTGTGTGTGTGTGTGTGTGTTTTGTCTCTGCGGGAAAGAGTGGATGTGTCTACGTGCGCTCGTTTGAGTGTGTCCGTGCATGTGTACTGACATGGCGCAGCAGGATGTTGCGCCCCCCTCCACGCAACAACTATGCAACAACGCTGCAACACCCCTATTACACCCCACCTGCAACACCCCTGCAACACCCCCACAACATCTCGCCTGCACCAGCTGGTGTCGCGATCCCTCCTCCACATGCCAACACCCCTGCAACAACTCTGCAACACCCCTGCAACACCCTTGCAACACCCCTGCAACGCCCCTGCAACATCCCACTTGCACCAAATACCGCGACCCCTCCTTTCTTCACACACCATACCCCTGCAACACCCTAGCAACACCGCTGCAACGCCCCTGCAGTACTGCTTCAACACCGCTGCAACACCCCTGCAACCCTGCAACACGCCCCTGCAACACGCCTGCAACAGCCCTGCAACAGCCCTGCAACACCCCCGCAACACCCCTGCAACATCCCTGCAACAGCCCTGCAGCACCCCTACAACACCCCTGCAACAACTCTGCTACACCCCACCTGTACCAGGTGCCGCGAGCCCTCCTTCACGCGCTCAGCGGTGCTCGTGATGTGCTCGTCAATGGTGTTGACCTGGCGTGTGTGTGTGTGTGTGTGTGTGTGTGTGTTTGTGTGCATGTGATGTGCTCGTCAATGGTGTTGACCTGGTGTGTGTGTGCGCTTCGGTGTGTGCGCGTGTGTGTGTCTGTGTATGCGTGTATCGTGTGTGTGTGTGTGGTGATGTGCTCGTTGATGGTGTTGACCTGGTGTGTGTGTGTGTGTGTGTGCGTTTGTGCTCGTGATGTGCTCTTCAATAGTGTTAACCTAGCGTGTGCGTGTGTGTGTGTGTGTGGTATGCTCGTCGACGGTGTTTAACTGGTGTGCATGTGTGTATGTATGTGTATGTGTGTGTGTGTGCGCACAGTAAGAGGGCATCGGTGGCGTGTGTGTATGTATGTATGTACGTATGTATGTATGTATGTAAGTGTGTGTGTGTGTGTCATAATCCACACACACCCTTCACCCTTCAACACCATTAACCATCACACCATATAATGCACACCCACACTTCGATTTTCACACCTTCGGGTCGAAATTCGCACAATCTCAGCCCGACACTTGGCAACTCGGCCAATCTCAACCCCAAACTGCACTTTGTCGGATTACAGGCAGGCTAACAGAAAGGAACTGACATGCACGCCGTGGTCGTTGATGAGCACATCCAGGTCTTACATTGAGTTTAATTGAGTTTAATTCAATTGAAGTGTGGCCCACCTGCACGCCCTGATCGTTGATGAGCACAGCTAGGTCTTGGAACATCTCGTTGACCTCCCCAATCTGGCGCGCAATCTGCATTTGTGTGTGCGTGTGTGCGTGTGTGTGTGTGCGTGTATGCGTGTGTGGCAGGGGCAAGTGTGTGTGTGTGTTTGTGTGTGTGTGTGTGTGTTTGTGCGACAGGGGTCTTGGAACATCTCGCTCACCTCCCAATCTGGCGCGCAATCGGCATTTATGTGTGTGCGCGTGCGCGTGTGCGTGTGTGCATGTGTGTGTGGCATGTCCCTGTCCCTTCTCCCCCCCCACTCCCTCCCGACATCATATACCCCCCCACTGCCGCCCTTTTTGCGTACCGCCGACCGGACATGACTTCGCTCTATGCCGGCGGCGCCATCACATCCTACCGGCTCAGCGCCGGCGACTTTTTCGCCCACTCCGTCAAGTTCCGTTCCTCCGCAAACACCCACTTTTCCAACTTCAAACGCGACATCTCCAAGCACCCCGAGTTCATGGACCTCTTGTCCAAGCGAGTCACACCCGAGTGGATCCTCTTAGCGAGATTTCCACAACTGTGGAGGTCAATCTGCCGAGACCTAGTTTAAACTCAGTTGAAGCGGAGTGACGAACACAGCCGTCAGTTACAGTTACAGTTACATCGGCTTTCCAGCAAAGACTACCTCTAGTCCTAGTACCACCGCCTAGACCCAAGTCCAGTTCTGGCCCTAACAATTACTTGTGAGGGGCGGTAGCCACCAGCCGGCTGCCTGCCAACGTGTAGTCCCAGAGCAAAAAGGAGAGCTATTTGCGACGCCTCAAAAATAGGTCCGAACTGCTTCTAGGGGATAGGGGGTCAAGTGGCGCTTGCCAATCTACTTGACCGCCGTGGTGGAGGGGCCGGCGCCTGAGGGGCAGCCGGACCGTACACCACGGCTCTCCACCTGACCCTATCCTGAGCACGCTCAAACGCCGTGTCCGAAAAAGTCTTCCAATCAGAACGAGTGCCACTAGTTTCGCCTAGCTGCTGAATCAGTAGCTTAAGAAAATAGTGTCGGGAGGAGGCTGGAGGCCGGCCTTGCTGCAGCCGTCAGTGACCCGCATTTGCCCCTTTTCCCCACTGCTTTTTGAATGAGGTTATTCACCCTCTTGATGGCGCACGGTTGGTCACCCGCCTCAAAATGGAATCTCCTCAATGATGACCAGAAACAGCCTATCTAGGTCTGCCGTGCAGAGTTCTCTGTAACGATATCTCTCTCTGTGTGGCATGGGCATGTGTGTGTGTGTGTGTGTGTGTGTGTGTGTATTCGTGTGTGCGCGTTCGTGTGTGTGTGTGCGTGCAGGTGCGCGTGAGACACGGTTCTTGGAACATCTCGTTGATCTCCCCAATCTGGCGCACAATCTGCATGTGTGTATGTGTGTTTGTGTGTGTGTGTGTGTGTTTCTTCTCAGCCTTTCAGTGGTGTTCGTTTGATTACAGTCACGCGTGACAATCACGTGTGACATCTGGGGATTAAATAGAAAAAAACATGTATGGTGTGGGGAGAGCTGGCAGCGATGGCAGGGCGGCGGCGCAGGGTGGGTGGGAGAGGGGTGCTTAACCCCGACATGATGTGGGTTCGGCAGTAGGGCAAGACCAGTGGTTCCGTTAAGGATCTTGGGGGAAATGATGGCTCAATCCGGGCCTCACGGCTCACTCCCCAATCTCAACCCGCCGGAGGCTTTTAGAAATTCGGAAATTTCATCCCGCGGCGACAGCCCGGATGTGCCAATCTAAACCCGCTGTTGCAGGTCTGCGGGTTGGGAAGGGGAATGGAAACACCGGGTAAGACAACAACGTTAAAAAAACGGAGTAACCAAATGTAACCGAAGCAACAGAGCCCCCACTGCGACCCCTGCGTCCCGCTCCTCAATGAGGGCATCGTTGTACTGGATGCTGCTGGCAGCAACCTCCCCTTTGGCACAAACGGAAATGACAGAGAAACTGACAACACTCGATCTAAGTCACAGACTATCGCAACATAAAGTAACAGAGAGTCACACCCAGAACTTGGAAATAACCGACAACAAAGTAACCGAAAGCAACACCCACCACTATCATCCCCGTGTCCCTCTCTTCGATGAGAGCATCGTTGAACTGGATGCTGTCAGCAGCAGCCCCCTCTTGACAATCTTACAAATAACCAAAAGTAACCGACAGAGCTTCAAGTAACCAAAAGTAACACCCACCACTGTGATCCCCGCATCCCGCTCCTCAATGAGTGCATCGTTGAACTGGATGCTGTTGGAGAGAGCAGCGTCTGTGCGCGCACGCTGCGCCTGTGCCTGCAGCAGCGCCTGTGCGTGTGTGTGTGTGTGTGTGTGGATGCTGTTGGAGAGGGCAGCGTATGTGCGCGCGCGCTGCGCCTGCGCCTGCAGCAGCACCTGTGTGTGTTTGTGTGTGAGTGTGTGTGTGTGCGCGTGCGTGTGTGTGTGTGTGTGTGTGTGTGTGTGTGTGGATGCTGTTGGGGAGAGCCGCGTCGGTGCGTATGCGCTGCGCCTGCGCCTGCAGCAGAGCCTGCGTGTGTGTGTGTGTGTGTGTGTGTGCATACGTGTGTGTGTGTGTGTGTGTGTGCGCGTGCATGTGTGTGTGCGTGTATGTGTTTGTGTGTGTGTGTGTGTGTGTGCTTGTGGTGGGGTGAAGTTGCTGGCAAAATGTGTGAGGGGGTGACGTACCATTCGCAGACACATCTACAGCAAACAAACCACAAAACAAACTCACTGCTCGCTCTGAATCGTCCCCCCCTCCGCCCTCCTCCACGTCCCCCACACTTTGCCCACCGCCGCCCACAGCGACGCGTGGCGGCGGCGACGGCAGCGGAAGAGACTGCGACTCGCGCTCTGCTGCCAGCTTCGCCGTCGATTTGTAGTCCTGTTTATGCACGGGTGGGTTTGTGTACTGTGCGTTACTGCGGTGTGTTCTTTCAGGGTCGCTTCCGAGCAAGGTTTTTGCACTGGTTTGGGGTTTGGGTCGTTGTTTTCATCACGGTTGCACGTGCCCGAGAGCGTGCGATGGCCGCGGCATCGACACAGCCTCGCGCTTGGCTGCCAGCTTCGCTGTCGATTTGTAGTCATGTTTATGCACGGGTGATTTGTAAACTGCGCGTTAATGCGTTGTGTTGTTTCGGGACTTGGGTCTAGGCGGTGGTACTAGGACTTGAAGGTAGTCTTTGCTGGAAAGCCGATGTAACTGCAACTGTAACTGCTGTGTCGGGAAGCTTTCGGGCAAGTTTTGGCACTGTGTTGGGGTTTGTGACGTTTTCATGATATTGTCTTGTGCCCGAGAGTGTGAAAAGGCAGCGGCAGAGAGTGCGACTCGCGCTCGACGACCAGCTTCGCTATGGATTTGTAGGGCAGCAGCTTGCGTGAGTTAAGCGGGCCTCGGGTGAAATGGCTCACTAGGTAGCTTCATTCAAACGGTTCAACAACGATCCATCCATCAACTTTATTAGTCAATGATCGAATACGTGGATTCGCCCATCCATGAATAAAAAACAAATCTCGCCTGCAGCACCGCCGCGAAGTCCTGCACCGCCGCAATGTCCTGCAGCTTTTGCGACTTACGATAGCCTCGGGTGAAATGGCTCAATAGGTAAAGTCATTTAAACCAGACAATTAACAATCCACCGAATTTATTAGCTTATTATCGAATTAAGTAGTACATAAATTAACCAATTAATTCACTACGAATCTCGCGTGCAGCATCGCCGCAAAGTCCTGCAACAATTTGCGCGACTCATGATGGCCTCGGCCATTGACATGACTCAACAGGTAAATTCATTCAAAGCAATTCAGTAACAATTCATGGAATCAGTGACTTTATTATCTAATTAAGTAGTTGTTGAATAAATTAAAGAATTAATAAAAACAAATCTCGCCTGCAGCATCGCCGCGAAGTCCTGCAGCAGCTTTCGCGACTTTGGCGTCGCATTGTCGGAAGTGTGGAGCTGAGTCAGCGCAGATTTGGTGCTCTTGGCAAGCTCTTGGATGGCTGTGTGTGTGTGTGTGTGCGTGTGTGTGTGTGTGCGTGTGTGTGTGCGTGTGTGTGTGTGTGTGTGCATGTTTGTGTGCAATGTCGCAAGTGTGGAGCTTAGTCAGCGCAGCTTTGGTGCTCTTGGCAAGCTCTTGGATGGCTGCGTGTGTGTGTGTGTGTGTGTGTGTGAGCGTGAGCGTGTGTCGCCCCCTGACCCCCCCCCCAGTGCACACCCACACCCACACCCACACCCACGCCCACGCCCAAGCCCACGCCTACACCCACACCCACAGACGCGCACACACCCCGACACCCAGCCACACCCACACACACCTGTGTTTGTGTCTGCGATCCGCCGCCGGTGGTCGACGGTGTCCTTTGGTCCCCCCAGCGCCCCCACAAGCTTTTTCAGCTGACCCAGGCTGCTGGCCAGCTTGAAGACCTGAGCCTCGATTGCACGCACATCCTGCGTTTGTGTGTGTGTGTGTGTGTGTGTGCGTGCGCACGCTCGCGTGCGTGTGTGTGTGGTGTGTGCGTGTGTGTGCTTGTGCGTGTCCAAACGCCCCACGCCCTTCACGCCCACGCCTTCACACTCTGTGTGTGCGCGCACCCCATAACACACACCCACGCGCGCACGCACCCACGCAGGCACCCCCAAGACACACCTGCTGGCCAGATGTCGACCCCCGGTCGCTGCCAGCTGCAGCTCGGCCGGCCGCCAGGTCCTGCATGCATGGTGCGCGTGCGCATGGGGGGTGCATGCATGGCGTGACGCGTCTTCCTTCCTGTGTGCCATCATCGCTGTGGTGCTCCGTGACCCCCCACCGTTCGGCATGTTTCCTATGCGAGGGTGCCTGGCAGGCGCGGCGAGTGTTCGTGGGGAGGTGGCGGCAAACTGGCTCCATCCCATGCAAGTTCCAGCCCATGCGTGCTCGAGCCCCCAGCGTCCCACTTCCTCGAGCTGAACTCTGGTGTGTTACTGTATACACACGTAGGCAACATGTTGCCGTGCCATGCGCGTGTCAAGCGTGGCCGAAGGAGGCACCTGGAAGCTCATGAGCTCAGTGCCGCCCAACGGAGCGTCCGCAGTTGACGTCGCAATCGTGGCCGGCCTCGGTTCAGCGGGTCACGAAAGACGCGCTGGCGCTGGGGCGGGTAGTGGCCAGGTGCCGCGCGGTGGGGAATCCGATGGTGTGGGGGTAAAACCCTGCTCTGATCTGGATGCCGCGCTTGAAGATACGCGCACGATAAGCACGAACACGACGTTCATCGGGCTAGTGAGCGCGATCGCTTGAACTACACGGGGACGACGGCACAGCAACAACTTCTAAAACTCAAAATAACACAACTGGAGCCGTTGACATAGGCCATCGCACGACGGCAGCAGCGTGTGGGTGATGAAGCGCAGCGAATAGTGGGAGCTGCAGCGAGGGCGACATGAGCTCTAGCAGAGGGGACGCGGCAAGCGGTGGGTGACGCACGCACGCCGTCAGGGCGCGTGCATGTGAGGATACGCGCTCTGTGTGCGCCACTGACATGCTGTCGACGGGCATGGGCATGGGGCAAGACTTGCTTGCATGGGGGCCAGCATGGCAGCCCTGTTGAGCATGCAAGTCGGCCTGGGGTGCTCGTGCTGGGGTGCTCCCACCGTTGTGCGTGGTGCCAGGAACGAGATTTGTTTAACGTAACGACTGGCTGACGCTCAGCTACCGGCGGTGCTGTGTGCCTGCGTGTGACCATTTGTGTGTGCGTGTGTGTGTACTGTGTGTTTGCGTCTCCCGTGTGCTTGTGTGTGTCTGTGTGTGTGCTGCCAGCCCGGCGCGCTAGCCCGAGCAAAGACTGCAACCCCTGAACCTCCCCACACACAAACACGTCGGCCCCGACACACCCAGGCGGGGCAACTGACAGCCCGGCCCGCACGCCCAAGCAGCCACCGCCACAGCCGCAGCCGCAGCCGCAGCCGCAGCCGCGGGGGAGCGGCGGCGAGAGGGCGCAGAGCCATGGGGAGCCTGGCAGTGGCGGTGGCACTCGTGGTACTGCTGCGGCTGCGGCTGCATCTCCCAGCAAGGCACAGCAGCCGCAGCGGCAGCAGCAGCAGCAGCCGCTTGAACAGCAGCCGCAGCAGAAGCCGCAACACCGCGAGGCACGCGGGGACAGGGGTGGCGCAGGCGAGGGCGTGGGAGGCGGCAGCAGCAGCAGCAGCAGGGGCGCGCAGCAGCAGCCGCAGCAGTCGCAGCAGCAGCAGCCGCAGCAGGCGCAGCGGCAGCCGCAGCAGCCGCAGCAGGCGCAGCAGCAGCGGCAGCAGCCTAGCGGAGCAAACAATGGCGGGGCAGCGGGCGCACACGCCAGCGGCGGCAGTGTCGCGCATGAGCTGTCGGCCCTACAGCAACGCCGCTCAAACTCAAAGTCACCAGGTATGCAAGAAAACAAAACAAACCATGCATCCCTTCATCAATGCATTCAGTCATGCATTCATTCTTTTTGTTCTTTCATTCAAATAATGAAAACCGCACACGCCAGCAGCGGCAGTGTCGCGCATGAGCTGTCGGCCCTACAGCAACGCCGCTCAAACTCAAAGTCACCAGGTGTGCACAGAACACATGCATGCATTCATCCATCCATGCATTCGTTTTTTTTGCAAAACAAATGCTAACAGCAGCAGTGGCGTGCATGAGCCATCTGCGCTGCAGCGCCACCGCTCCAATTCCAAGTTACCAGGTGTAATTATTTTATATAAAAATGCATTCATCCATTCATTTATCTATGCATTTGTATTGTATTAATCCATCTAAAACAAAAAAAAACGCCAGCAGCAGCGGCAGTGTGAGCGGTCTGCCCTACAGCGCCGCCGCTCCAACTCCAAGTCGCCAGGTGTGCAAAAAAAATGCATTCATTCATCCATCCATTTCTCCATTCATCAATTCAGCCATGTATTCCTTTTTGTATTCGTTCAATTAGGAAAGATAAAACACACACGACAGCAGCGGCAGTGGCTCGAATGAGCCGTCTGCCCTGCAGCGGCGCCGCTCCAACCCCAAGTCACCAGGTTGAGGCGGCTGTACCGTAGTACCGTTTTGCCTTGCCGATTAAATAATTCGGAAAACGTTGCGGCAAGGCCGATTTCTAAAAAATATTGCCGAAAAAAAGAAAACAAACGCCAAAAGTGACGTCAAAACGGGAGAAATCCCCCAACAAATCTCGCGTCAAGGCACCTAAATTCTAAGTAATTACCCCCTTAAAAAAGTGGCGGCAAGGCAAAGCGGTACTACGGTAGCCACTCAGTCTCCTCACACACACGCTAACGCACGCGCCCACGCCCCCCTCCCCCCCCACCCCCTCACACATGCAGGGCGCGGCCGGCTAGCTGCCCAGGCAGCTACTGAGAAGGTGGCGGGGCGACGTCAGCCAGGCGCCTTGACTCCAGGGGCAGCGAAGGAGGGTGAGCCAGAGGCGTGTGTGTGTGTGTGTGTGTGTGTGTGTGTGCTCTCTTTCTCTCTCTCTCTCTCTCTCTCTCACACACACACACACACACACACTCTCGCTATCTCTCTCACACACACTCACACACTCTCTCTCACACACCGACACACCTGCCACACCACACCCACACGCAGCAAAAATCCAGGCGCTTCTGGCTGACCACAAAGAGCGCACACGCAGCCTGACAAAGGAACGTCAGGGAATTCTGCAGAATCAGGTGTGTCTGTG
>VFSX01000038.1:113037-115537 GCA_016618255.1 Chlamydomonas sp. UWO 241 | reverse complement strand
GCTCCTGCCGTGTTAGGCATAGGCGCAGTTATGAGCTACGACAAGCACTGTTGCATACGCTGCCTGTAGGTGTGACACGCACAACTGTAGAATCCATCACAGTAATCAGTTTATGAGGCTGCATTGCACCCGCAGTGCCCTAGTTGTTGTTGTTATATCTACGCAGCGATCAAACTGGAAGGTGGACACCGTCTCCTGCTTCTGGCTAGCTACCCGATGCACCCGTATCCCTTGCCAGTTACTATGCCTGTACACGTTATAAGTTGCACCCCTCCCCCCCACCTGTCCCATCCCCCCTCCACACAAGCAGGCCTCCAGAGTACGTTGAGGAGATGAGGTCGCAGGTGTGAGTGCGTTTGTGTGTGTGTGTGTGGCTGTGTGTGTGTGTGTGTGTGTGTGTGTGTATGTGTGTGTGTGTGTGTGTGACTGTGCATGCGTGTGAGTTTTGTTGTGACACCATACACCAAAATGGTCAAGCTGCTGCTGCTGCCGCTGCTGCTGCTGCCTCTGTTGCTGCTCTGCTTGTCTGTAGTTTGATGCATCCCACTGTCTGTGCTGCTGCTGCAACTGACACTCATTGACTTGCCCTGCTGCTGCTCTTGCTTCTGCATGTGTGCATGCAGGTGGCTGCACTGCAAGAGATGGTCCAGACCCAAATGGAGTGGCAGCAGCATGCTGCGGCGATGCAGATGCAGACGCTGCAGCAGGCGGTCGGACAGCAGCAACAGCAGCAGCAACAGCAACAGCAGCCTCCGGTCATCATCATGCCTCAGGTTAGTCTTGTTATCGGTGACTGTTCGCTAGGCTCGTTGCTGATAGCAACACATAGGTCTAGGGGTTAAAAAGTGCAACAGACAGGACGGGGGATGCTTGCTGACAAATCCATATGCGGCAGCAGGTGGTTGGGCAGCAGCAGCAGCAGCAGCAGCAGCAGCAGCAGCCACCGGTTATCATCATGCTGCAGGTTTGTAGGGTTATGGACGTTCATCAGTGCTTTTGACAAATGTGGCCAGGGGTTGATGCGTTGTACGGACATACCGAGGGCGTGTCACATCACGGTCGAATGTTGCAGCAGGCAACCGCAGGCAGGCGACGTAACCCTGCGTTGCACACGCGCCCTCCATATGATGCAGATGCCAGGGTACCCGCCCCAAGCGCAGCAAATTTCGCCGCAGCATTCACGACCGGCGTTTGGTGGGTGCCTTGCATAATGAGTTTGTGGTTTGCGATCCAATGTGTGCAACCCCACGTGTGCAATCCTTACATATACTGGGGTATGCGTGTTTTGGATGTAGTGGGCGTTTGGTGGGTGCCTAACAGCGCGTGTTTGCGGTACATAGGTGCTACATATAGTTTGTGTGCGTGCACTGGTCGAAGCGGGCGTTCGGTGGTGTTCTTGCATAACTAGTTTGTGGTACACTATCATTACATATTGTGGGTATGCGTGTACTGGGTCAAGTGGGTGTTTGGTGGGTGCCTTACAGTGCGTGTTTGCGGTACATAGGTGTTACATATCGTGTATGTGCGTGTACTGGGTGTAGTAGGGCATTCGTTGGGTGCCATGTGTTGCTGATATCCAACCCGTTGAGAGTGTGTGCATGCAGT
The DNA here is from genome assembly GCA_016618255.1 of Chlamydomonas sp. UWO 241. Lineage (NCBI taxonomy): Eukaryota > Viridiplantae > Chlorophyta > Chlorophyceae > Chlamydomonadales > Chlamydomonadaceae > Chlamydomonas > Chlamydomonas priscui. The sequence goes on along the minus strand of VFSX01000038.1, from coordinate 113,932 downwards.
GTATATACAGAAAGAGAGAGTGCGTGCATTGCGTGTATGTATATAGAGCGAGTGCGTGCGCGCTGTGTGTCGACTATGTACTAAGCTATGCATGTAGGCAGCTCCCTCAATCCCACGCCCTGACGGTTTGCACCGGACACTGTAAACGGTGAACTGCATGCATTCACCCATGGATGCATTTTTTGCATGCATTCGTGCATGCATTTGTGCATGCACGCACACATGCCGTGTGTATACTATGTGTACTGCATGCATTCACACACACACATACACACACACACACACACGCACAAACACACACACACTCTCTCCCCAACCATCCAAATTATCAGGTGCTGGAGGTACCGCGCGAGGTGGTCTGGCTTCTGACCTCGAGGGCGACCCCGTCGTCCGTAATGCGCACGCTGTGTACAAGAGAGAGATGGCTCTGGTGAAGATGCAGGTGTGTGCTTGTGCCTGTGTGTGTGTGTCAGGGTGTCAGGTTGTGTGTGTGTGTGTGTGTGCGCATGCTGTGTACAAGAGAGAGATTGCACTGGTGAAGATGCAGGTGTGTGTGTGTGTGTGTGTGTGTCAGGGTGTGTGTGTGTGTGTGTGTGTGCGCATGCTGTGTAAAAGAGAGATGACACTGGTGAAGATGCAGGTGTGTGTGTGTGTGTGTGTGTGTGTGTGTGTGTGCGCATGCTGTGTACAAGAGAGATATGGCACTGGTGAAGATGCAGGTGTGTGTGTGTGTTTGTGTGTGTGTTTGTGTGTGTGTGTGTGTGTGTGTGCATGCTGTCACGCCATGTATACGAGAGACATGGCCTTGGCAAAGATGCAGATGGGTCGCATCCCGCCCCCCCTGCCCCCCCACACACCCACACACCCACACACCCACGTGCACACATCCCCCTCC
>VFSX01000038.1:103037-110537 GCA_016618255.1 Chlamydomonas sp. UWO 241 | reverse complement strand
CGGAGTGGGGGGACGGAGAGCGCCTGGAGGACACACCATATGGGGTGAGGCCACAAACACGCGTGCGCATGTGTACTCACGCGCACGCGCATGCGCACGCTCACGCACCTGCGATCCTGCGTGGCCTTGCAGGCTCTCCTAGCTTGAAACCGCACACGTAGGAGGACTCCTAACTCACGCCCCAGGGTCCTACGGGCATGCACGTGAAAACGTGAAACCACCCTAACATGCACTGGTGTCACAAATACAACGAAGATATCAGGCCAATTGCGCCCGGCACCGACACCTAGGACCCTTTTGGGCCCAACTGCTACAACGTTGCATCGGGTGTGCGCACAGAATACGGCCGGCAGTGTATACATGATGATGGATGTTCCAGTCACAGTAACAGTAACAGTAACACGGGGTTTCCAGCTAAGCAGGCTACTCTTCTACTAGAGACACCCGCCGATACTCAGTAACAGTAACAGTAACACGGGGTTTCCAGCTTAGCAGGCTACTCTTCTACTAGAGACACCCGCCGATACTCCAGCACACTTAAGTACTAGAGTACCGCCGGCTCCCGGCCGATAGACTACCGCTTCCGCCGACTAGACTACCCCAAACAGCGGTCTCTGAGAGACATGTCTGGCAAGGAGAATATAGGAGAGGACCTTCCTCAGGGTCACAGTAGTGGCCTTGTGGCCAGTCAAGCTGGCAGAGCCGACTGGCGCTGACTGGAACGGTCCCCGCCTGGCAGTGCATTGCTGTCCAGCTCTCGTTTGCATGGGGCTCAGCCGGCGCCCCATGCCTCATGCATGGCCAGGTCCCACCCTCCAGGGGTGCATGGACGACAGAGTTGTCATGGAGGCTGCCTGAAGACCTTCCAACGCCAGTCCCCAGCAGACGAGCGACCCCGAGGATGAGCGCGGTGACGAACGCTGCGATTGGTGAAGCGGATTTACTCTGTGTTGCCTCGGTGGTCGCCACCGCTGAAGCCGTGATGGTAGCCCGCCTCCACGGGCAGCCATCTTGACCAATTTCCAGCATGCATTGACGGGCGCCAGCTCCTCCGCTCGTCGATCAACTCGTCGAGATCAGTGCCGCATGGCGTTCTGCATGGGGGGAGGATAAGGGCCGTCTCCCAGCACGGGCCGCGGCAGCGCCGCGGCTACTAGCCAAGCCATGGCAGCGCCGGGCAAGCCGCTCCTTGAAGTGTCCCACCGAGGGGCAGTCTAGCAGGAGCCGGGCCAGTCGTATTTTACCCCGCTCGTCAGCGGCACGGAGATCCTCGTCAGCAGCAGCGCCGCATTACTGGGTCCAGGGCTCGGCGACGAGAACGCGCCTCTGTTAATCGAGCCCCAGTTCCAGTCACGGACACCTCTAAAGGCGTATAAGACCGTGATCGGCGCGTATGGCCCGAGCACCTTACTGAGATGGCTGGCTGATACATAGCTAGCTTGTGACGGTTATAAATTCACTGTGAACAGCTAACGACGCTACCCCATTGGTGAGGGAGATGCATGTGGGGAGATGCCTCTTGGGCATGCGGTCAAGTATACGCACACACACACACACACACGTGCGTACACACATGCCCCCCCCCCCACACACACCAGTGGTGCAAAAATTGCCCAGCATGATGGCGGTCTTATGACGCGGAATACGCCCTGCATGGCAGCTTTGGAGCGACTGGGGTCAATCTTGTGACGCGAAAGTGTGAAAATCGAGTGCACACTTATCACCCAAGAACGCGTCGCGCTCCGCGCTCTAGCGTGACGCAGAGGTCCCGACAAACTACCCTCCTGTGCGACGCACGGAACCGCGTCACGGCTTTCTGCACCACTGACAAACACCCACGCACACACACACACACACATACGCAGGAGGGTGCGGGCGGGGGGTCGCGCCACATGTTTGCAGACGTACTACAGGTTTGTGCGTGCGTTCATGTGTGGGGGGGTGGGGCCTGGGTAGCCTGAATGGTTGTGGTCTGTCAGGTTGTAGGTGATACAGGTTTGACCCCCCCCCCCACCCACACACCCACACCCACACACCCACACACCAGGTGTATGTCCAGCTGGCCGGCCCCTTCCAGCGCCGCGGTACATACCGTGTGCGTGTGGTTCTGTATGATGGGTTTCAGCCGCTGCTGGCAGGTGTGTATGTGTGTGTGTGTGTGTGTGGTGGGAGTACCGTGTGTGTGTGTGGTTATGCTGCGGGCAGGTGTGTGGGTGGCCAAATCCTGAAAGAAAGATAACCATGTGTACGCACTCAACCCCGCCCCGCCCCTCCCAACCCACCCGCCCATCCACGCCCAACCCACCAATAACTTGCCGCTCAACTGTATTTATTTTGATTTGCCCGGGCTGCCCCTCAGGCGCCGGCCCTTTCACCTCGGCGGTCAAGTAGATTGGCAAGCGCCACTTGACCCCCTATCCCCTGGAAGCAGTTAGGACCTATTTTGGAGGCGACGCACAATAGCTCTCCTTTTTGCTCTGGGACTGCACGTTGACAGGCAGCCGGCTGGTGGCTACCGCCCCTCACAAGTAATCGTTAGGGCCAGAACTGGTTTTGGGTCTAGGCGGTGGTACTAGGACTAGAGGTAGTCTTTGCTGGAAAGCCGATGTAACTGTTGCCCAGGCTTCCTGCTTTGCGCATGCACTTAACGCATCGGCGTGACAGAGCGTCACCCTGGCACCCCAGACATCCCAAAACTCGGCCTGTTACCATGATGTATACCAATGCCTGTTTATGCACCACTGTCTGTATTATGCATGGGGCTCGATTAACAGAGGCGCGTTCTCGTCGCCGAGCCCTGGACCCAGCAACGCGGCGCTGCTGCTGACGAGGATCTCCGTGCCGCTGACGAGCGGGGTAAAATACGACTGGCCCGGCTCCTGCTAGACTGCCCCTCGGTGGAACACTTCAGGAGCGGCTTGCCCGGCGCTGCCATGGCTTGCGAGTAGCCGCGGCGCTGCTGCGGCCCGTGCTGGGAGACGGCCCTTATCCTCCCCCCATGCAGGACGCCATGCGGCGCCGATCTCGACGAGTTGATCGACGAGCGGAGGAGCTGGTGCCCGTCAATGCATGCTGGACATTGGTCAAGATGGCTGCCCGTGGAGGCGGGCTACCATCACGGCTTCAGCGGTGGCGACCGCCGAGGCAACACAGAGTAAATCCGCTTCACCAATCGCAGCGTTCGTCACCGCGCTCATCCTCGGGGTCGCTCGTCTGCCGGTGACTGGCGTTGGAAGGTCTTCAGGCAGCCTCCATGACAACTCTGTCGTCCATGCACCCCTGGAGGGTGGGACCTGGCCATGCATGAGGCATGGGGCGCCGGCTGAGCCCCATGTAAACGAGAGCTGGACAGCCATGCACTGCCAGGCGGGGACCGTTCCAGTCAGCGCCAGTCGGCTCTGCCGGCTTGACTGGCCACAAGGCCACTACTGTGACCCTGAGGAAGGTCCTCTCCTATATGCTCCTTGCCAGACATGTCTCTCAGAGACCGCTGTTTGGGGTAGTCTAGCCGGCGGGAGCGGTAGTCTATCGGCCGGGAGCCGGCGGTACTCTAGTACTCAAGTGTGCTGGAGTATCGGCGGTGTCTCTAGTGGAAGAGTAGCCTGCTTAGCTGGAAACCCCGTGTTACTGTTACTGTCTGTATTATCCTTGCAGGCCCCGGCCTCATGGTTGGCGCATCGACAAAGCGCATCGGCGTGACAGGGCAGCATGGTGCAAACCTGCCTCGGCGCGCATGCCCTCCTCGCCTCATGCCTGCCCCCCTCAGGAGCCCTTCTCAACCCCTGTCTGTATTCTGCCGGCCCGGGCCTCTCCTGGTTGGCGCATCCACCAAGCGCATCGACGTGTGATGAAGCAGCAGCCTTTACCCTGCACCCCCAAACCCTCCGTCTTTTCCCTAATTAATGTAAATGCCTGCTAATGCACCGCTCTCTGCCGGCCCATTTACAGGCCCGGGCCTACTTGTTGGTGCATCCACTAAGCGCATCGGCGTGACGGAGCATGCGGCGGCAGGCGGGCTCTCTTCTGTGTGGAACGACACGATCACACTCAGAGGTGCTCATGGGTTGCCTGGGCCATGTCTCAGCATGGTGGTGTTTGCCTGGGCCCTGGCTCAACGGAGTGTTGTGTGCAGGGTGGAGCACGTGTAGCTTGCACTCACAATTCTCCATTATTTTAGCAGCAGGCGGGGGGTGCTCTCTGCAGAGTGGAACGACACAATCACACTCAGGTGTGGATCGGCCATGCAGGGTCACGGGAACAACTGTTGTCATGATTTTTTTGAAAGCCTTCGAATCAAGCGGGCTGTGGTGCAGGGAACAGGGTTGGGGGCAGGGGGACACAATCACACTCAGAGGTGTGAATTAATTGGTCGGGCTCATGGGGATAACTGCATGTTTGTGAGTCTTGCGTCTGTCGTCATGGTATGAAAGTCGTGGAATCAAGCGGGCTGTGGTGCCAGGAACAGGGGTTGGGGGCAGCAGGCAGGGGAGCTGTCATCAGTGTGGAACGATACGATGACACTCTCAGGTGCGCATGGGATTTCTTTTCCCTGTCTCAGCACAGTGCTGTGTGCAGGGAGGAGCACCTGCAGGTTGCACTCGCTCTTTTCCAGTTTGGGAGCCTAAGTGGTTTGGTTCACACACACACACACACACACACACACACACACACACACACACACACACACACACACACACACACACACAAGCACAACACAATGCACACACCACACACACACATACACCACAGAGAGAGAGAGAGATATCGTTACAGAGAACTCTGCACGGCAGACCTAGATAAGCTGTTTCTGGTCATTATTGAGGAGATTCCATTTTGAGGCGGGTGACCAACCGTGCGCCAACAAGAGGGTGAATAACCTCATTCAAAAAGCAGTGGGGGACAGGGGCAAATGCGGGTCACTGACGGCTGTGTTCGTCACTCCGCTTCGACTGAGTTTAAACTAGGTCTCGGCAGATTGACCTCCACAGTTGTGGAAATCTCGCTAAGAGGATCCACTCGGGTGTGACTCGCTTGGACAAGAGGTCCATGAACTCGGGGTGCTTGGAGATGTCGCGTTTGAAGTTGGAAAAGTGGGTGTTTGCGGAGGAACGGAACTTGACGGAGTGGGCAAAAAAGTCGCCGGCGCTGAGCCGGTAGGATGTGATGGCGCCGCTGGCATAGAGCGAAGTCATGTCCGGTCGGCGGTACGCGAAAAGGGCGGCAGTGGGGGGGTATATGATGTCGGGAGGGAGTGTGGGGGGAGAAGGGACGGGCGGGTGTGTGGAGATGGAGGGGCGGTGGGAGGCGGCGGATGAGGGAGCCGATGAACGTAGCACGGTGCTTGTTGATCGTGTGGATGATGGGGAACGTACAAGGGGGGGAGGCATGCATCGTGGCGGTGGAGGTGTGCTCTGTGGTGTGAGGAGGGATGCCCTTGATTTGGCGGAGGAAGCGGTTGTGAGTTACTTCAAGTCGGTGGATGTGGGCCTTGTTCAACGTCCATGTCTGGCAGCCATACAGTAGGGCAGAGATCACAAAGGCGTTGTAGAGGTGGATCTTGGAAGTGGGAGAGATTGAGTTGGAGTTCCAGAACCGGGGAGTGAGACGGTTGAAGGCGTACCAGGCACTTCCGATCCGGCGTGAGATCTTTGAGTCGAGGATGTCGGAATCAGACGTGTTGGGAGCGTCATCAGAAGGGGCGGCGGGGGAGGACAGAATACTTCCCAGGTATTTGAACTTGGAGGTGGAGTGGACCAGGTTGGGGGTAGATGAGGAGTTGGAGGGGATGGTGATAGGGGCGGAGGGGACGGTGTGGGCAGAAGGGTGGCCGAGGGATTGTGCCACTGTTTTGTCGTAGTTGATCGCAAGTGCCAGGTCTGAACAGATGCGGTCGAGGAGGGTGAGCATGGTGCGGAGGTCTTCCTCGGAGGGGGCGAGCAGGGCGATGTCGTCGGCGTAGAGAAGGAGGGGGAGGATGGTGGTCAAAAATTCTTTGCGGGACTCAGGGGTGTACAGTTTTCCGTCGATCATGTAGCCAATTTGAATGCCAGCGTTGGGGAGCTGGACAATCAGGGACCGGACAACTGTGTCGATGTAGACATTGAAGAGGAGGGGGGAGAGGGGGCAGCCTTGCTTGACGCCAGCTTTGAGAGGGAAAGGGCCGGAGTATGCACCGTTGACTCGGGCTCTGGCGGTGGCACCAGAGTAGAGGCTTTCGATGCGTGCGAGGAGGGCAGGGTGCGCGCCGCGGTGGAGGAGGGTTTTCCAAAGGGCGGCGTGGTTGATACTGTCGAACGCCTTGGACAGGTCGACGTAAGCCACATGGAGGGGGGCGTGGGCACGGTGTGACTCCTCTTGGAGGCGTCGTAGGGTGAAGATGGCATCGGAGGTGCCACGGCCCGGACGGAAGCCAAACTGGGAAGTGTGGAGGGTGGGTTCCAGCTGGAGCTTGAGGCGGTTGAGGAGGATGTGAGTGTTGACCTTGCCAGCGACGGGCAGGAGGGAGATGCCGCGGTAGGACTTGCTGCGCGTGGGTGAGCCCGAGGATGCGCCCTTGTAGAGGGGGCAGATGTCTGCTTGGCTCCACGCGGCGGGGATGGAGGTGGTGTTCCAACAGGTAAGGATGATCTGGTGGAGGGCGGTTGCGGTTGCGGTGCCGCCGTGTTTGCGGAAGGGGGAGGTGATGTCGTCAGAGCCGGGGGCAGAGTTCCTGAGGGATTTGATCGCGGAGACCACCTCGCTCAGAGAGGGAGGGGAGGCAAGGGGGGAGGAGGATTGGGGGTGAAGGGGGAGGGGGGGCGATAAGTGGAGAGGAGGAGGGAGGGAAGGGAAGGGGGAGGGAGGGGCCTCCGAGGAGGGGAGGGGGAGGGGGGGGGGGGGAGGGTAGGGGGGACGGGGGGGGAGGGGAGGAGGGGGAAGGGGACGGAGGCGGAGCGGGGGTAGTGTAGGAGGAGGAGGGGGAGGGAGACAGGGGCTGTGCGGGGGTGGTGGGTGTGAAGATGAGGTGGGAGGCGAGGGTGGCTTCGTCGACTTCCGAGCGGAGTGGAGTGTGGAGGACACGGAATATTCTCCAAACGCGTCTGCCACCGCCTGAGCTCCAAAGCACAGGTGGTCGCCGACACGGAGGGCAGGGAGGGCGGCGGAAGGGGGGCGGTCGACGAGTTTGGACAGCATGCGTGGGCGGAGTGGGGGTTGTTGTCGTCAAAATCGTGTTGCACGCGTTGAGCGACACCGTCCCAGTGCTTGTTGGTGGCGCGTGCGATGGCGGACTTGAGCTGTGCAGTCATGCGCGCCTCCTTGGGGGCGTCACGGTTGCCAGTCAGTGCACTGTCGGAACGCATGGACTGAAGTCGTGGGCGAGTTTGAGAGTCTCGGGGGGGAGGTAGAAGTGGATGGGGACCTCGCGTGGGCGGGGGCCAAGGGTGGATCTGGCCGCTGAGTGGATGGCCGCGGTGAGGTGGCTCGTCATCTGGTCCAGGGTGGGGGGGGTCGGGGAAGGGG
>VFSX01000038.1:90000-101546 GCA_016618255.1 Chlamydomonas sp. UWO 241 | reverse complement strand
TGGCTAGTCGTCCTGCCCGTCGGTGGGGTGGGGCCCGCCTACTCCTGCCCCACCCCGGGGCCGGAGGGGGAGAGCTGCTCAAGGGACATGGAGCGGGTGATGGAGCGGGTGATGCGCTGACCAATGCCTGCAGATGCCTCGCGGATCTTGATGGCCTCGATCATCGAGCCCTTGCCCTTGTGGGTGACAAAGGCCGGGGACTCGTGCGTGGAGGGGCCGCCGTAGTCTGCGAACCCTGTGCCGGGGTTGGAGAGCTCGGAGGGTGTGTGCGCATCGGTGGTAGTGAGGGCGTTCTGGGGGGTGGTGGGCGAGTCGGCGGTGCCGGCTGCGTGGTCCCACCCCTGGAAGGAGGGGGAGCCTGCAGTGGCGTGGGTGGGGGCGGCGGGGGCGGCGGAGGGGGCGGGAGTGGTGGAGGTGGGGGATGCCGGGGCAGAGGGGGTGAGGGAGGTGGGGAGGAGGGCGGCGGCTGCGGCAGATGCGACTGCGGCAACGGCGTTGGCAGCGGCGTTGAGGGCGCGGAGAGGGGAGGCCGACCGGCCGCGCGCTGCAGGCTTGGCAGGCTTCACGGCGGGGGCGGTGGAAGTGGTGGAGGGGCGCGCGTCCGGGCGCGCGGGCGAGGTCGACTGGCCGCGTTCGGAAAATTTGGCGGGCCTTACGGCGGGAGTGGTGGCGAGGGGGGCGGCGGAAGTCACAGGGGGGGTGAGGGACGTCTTGGGGCCGGAGGTGACGATGGCGGGGGTGGCGTTGGCGTTGGCGGGGGCGGCGGAGGGCGTGGGGGGGGAGGGGTTGGCGGAAGGCTTGGGAGGGGAGGTGGCGCGGGGCGCAGGGGAGGGGTTGGCGGAAGGCTTGGGAGGGGGGGTGGCGGAGGGCGCGGGGGAGGGGTTGGCGGAAGGCTTGGGAGGGGGGGCGGCGGAGGGCGCGGGGGGGGAGTTGGCGGTAGGCTTGGGGGAGGCAGCGGAGGGCGCGGGAGAGGGGTTGGCGGAAGGCTTGGGGGCGGGGGCGGCGGGAGACGCGGGGGAGGAGTTGGCGGAAGGCTTGGGGGCGGGGGCAGCAGAGGGCCCGGCGGCGGCAGGCTGCTCGAAGCAAACGCGCTTGCCAGGTGGGGAATGGGCGCGCTTGGAGGCGGCCTGTGCGGCGGCGTTCACCACCTCGGACACGCCGACCAGGGCGGCCTTTGCTGCCTGGCTTGCAGGGCCAGGGGGGACGATAGGGGCCTGAGGGGCAGGGGGGGCGGGACCACGCCGCGCGCCGCGCATGGGCATGCGCATGGGGGCCTGGCGGGCGGCGGGTGGGTGGGCGGCGGCGATTGCCTGAAGGGCGTGGGCCTGGGCGGGCTGCGCTGCTTGGCCGTCGTGGGGCGGCTGGGCGGCGGGGCGGTCGAAGGAGATGCGAGCGTAGAGCTCATGGGAAAGGTCCAGTTCGTTTGTGCCAGCGAGCACGTGACCGAGGTGGACGAGAAGGAGGCCGACTCCCGCGCGGTAGCCGGCGTGATCCCTGGCGATCAGCGCGACGGTGGCGCCCGCGAGAGCGATGAGCATGCCGGTGGAGCCGATGGCGGCGATGAGCACGTTGGATGCAAATCCGACCGCGACGATGCCGAACAGCAGGAGGGCGTGCAAGGGAGGGGGTGCCATGGTGAACACTGGTGAACACACACACACACACACACACACACACACACACTCTCACACACTCACACACACAAACACACACACACACATGCACACACACACACACACACACACACACACACACACACTCCTCCCCCACCCCACCCATCCACCCACAGGCCTCCGAATCACTCCCACAATGATGCTTGTGTTTGAGCTCTACAACGCAAAGCCTGCCATCGCGGGTCTGCCTGCCCCAGAGTCAATCGTGGCGTGGGGTTACTCGAGCCTCCTGGCAAAGGGAGAGGTGCGAGGAGCTAGGCAGTAGGTGGAAGCTAGGCACTAGGAAGCTGTGTGGTAGGTGTAACACCTACAACGTAAAACCTGCAATAACGGGCCTGCCTGCCCCAGAATCGATCGTCGCGAGGGGGTACTCCAGCCTCCTGGCAAAGGGAGAGGTGAGAGGCATCTACCAGGAAGCTTGGTGGAAGCCGGGTGGAAGCTGGGTGGAAGCTGGGTGGAAGCTGGGTGGAAGCTGGGTGAAATGCAGGTGTACGGCAGCTGCCAGGACGCTATACGCGGTATTCTGCCCGCCCCAGAGTCGATCGTGGCGTACTCGTACTCGCGCCTGCTGGCAAAGAGGAGAGGTGAGATGCACCTGCTAGGAAGCTGCTAGGAAGCTACAATGAAGGTACATGGTAGCTGCCAGGAAGCTATACACAGAAGTCTGCCCGCCCCAGGGTCGATCGTCGCGTGGTGTAACTCCAGCCCCCGGCAAAGGGAGAGGTGAGTGAGAGGTACATGCTAGGAACCAGGAAGCCACAATGAAGGTATACAGTAGCTGCCAGTAAGCTATAAGTGGTATACTGCTCGCGCCACAGTCGATCCTGGCGTGGGGGTATTCCAGCCTCTTGGTAAAGGGAGAGGTGAGTGACACATACTAGGAAGCTGGGTGGGAGCTATGATGAATGGGATAGGAAGCTAGGCAGTAGCTACGATGAAGGCAGTATGCATGTGACAGGAAGCCAGTGCATGTCTGCCCGCCCCAGATTCGATCGTCGCGTGGGGATACCCTTGCCTTAGTGCAAAAGGAGAGGTGAGAGGCAGTTGTAGGAAGCCGTTAGGAAGCTACTATGAAGGTATAAGGTAGCTACCTGTAAGCTGACCGTTTCTGTCTGCCCACCCCAGAATCAATCGTCGCATCGATTGTCGCATCAATCGTCGCATAATCGTGGGCGTATTGCAGCCTCCCGGCAAAGGGAGAGATGATTGAGAGGCATCTACCCGGAAGCTGTGTGGAAGCTGGGTGGAATGAAGGCATGCATGCAGTAGCTGCCAGGAAGCCATCGCTGGCCTACCTGCCCCAGATTTGATTGTCACGCGGGGGTACTCCAGCCTCCTGGCAAAGAGAGAGGGGCACCTGCCATGAAGCTGCTATGAAGCTACAATGCAGGTATATGGTAGCTGCCAGGAAGCGGTAGCTGCAAGGGAAGTGGTAGTCTGCCCGCCCCCGAGTCGATCGTGTCATGGGGTTCATGGTCATGGGGACTCCAACCTAATGTCAAAAGGCCAAGTGAGCAGCACCTGCCAGGGAGCTTGTAGGAAACTACAATGAAGGTACATGGCAGCAGCCACAAAGTTATAAGTGCTACTCTGTGCACACACACACACACACACACGTACACACACGCATGACCCCCCCCACACACACACACACCCACCCGCAGCTCATCCAGGGCAGCCAGTCTGTTGCCTTGCACCGCCTGCCGCTGATGATTGCAGCACAGCGCAAGTTCTCGTTTGGTGGGGCCATGATTGAGTTCAGTGTGACGCGCTCGGATGGGCAGGTGGGTGGAAACAAAAAAGGTCACATTTCACACATCACAACGACGACACATCACAGAAAAGTCATAACAAACTGAACGAAACCAAACCGCACGTGTATTTTATTTATTCTTCCGATGTTTTGTGTGTCGATGATCGATTTTAACTTGATTAATGCAGACACGATGAAGACATAATAATGGTAACGATGGATGAATAAACATGTAGATGATCGCAGCACAGCGCAAGTTCTCGTTTGTTGGCGCGATGATTAAGTTCAGTGTGACGCGCTCCGACGGGCAGGTGGCTGCAAGCGACGCCTACCATTATGGTTTGGTGGGGCGATGATCGACCCAAACATGGTTGATGTAAAAAAACAAATGGAGATGATAGATGAATCAAACAAATTATGATCGCAGTGCAGCGCAAGTTCTCGTTTGGTGGGGCAATGATCGAGCTCAGTGTGACGCGCTCTGACGGGCAGGTGTGCGCAACCAACGCAAACAGTCATGGTTTGGTGGGGCAATGCTCGATACAAACATGCTCGATGGAAATCGATTGATGAAGACATGAAAAAAGCAATGATAGATTAACAACACATGTAGATGACTGCAGCACAGCGCAAGTTCTCGTTTGGTGGGGCGATGATCGAGTTCAGTGTGACTCGCTCTGATGGGCAGGTGGTTGGACACAGCATATTTTACAGATGTCAAAACGACAAAAAAACACAAAACTGTAAACAAATAAATGAACGAAAGCAAACCCCACGCTTTTGTTCGGGCAAGTATCAAGCTCAGTGTGGTGCGCTCCGACGGGCGGGTGCGGGCAAGCACAACGGAGACATTTTTTTTGTTTGGTAGGATGATGATCGATGCGCACATGATCGATCGACACTTGAAATAAAATAAAGGTTAATGATAGAAGAAACTCGGCAAACACACACAACTTGGCGTTGCAAACAACATGGGCGTGATTTTGTATCGTTTGGGGTGGCGGACTAAGGTTAAGTCACACACAGCCCCCTCACTCACTCACTCACACTCACACACACACACACACATACACACACACACACACACACGCACACACACACACACACACACACACAAACACACACACACACACACGCAGTCGGGCAACATCACCAATACGCGGACGGCCGCGGCAGCACGTCACGCATAAACACACAAACACACACACACAAACACACACACACGCACGCACACACACACACACACACACGCGCATGCAGCCGGGCGACATCACAAACTACGGGGACGACCGCGGCAGCACAGCATCAAGCCTACTGGGGGCGCAGGGTGCACGTGCGCCGCAGGTGTGCGTGTGTGTGTGTATGTGTGTGTGTGTGTGTGTGCACAGCAGCACGGCATCAAGCCTACTGGGGGCACAGGGTGCACGTGCGCCGCAGGTGTGCGTGTGTTTGTGTGTGTGGGGGGGGGGGGCACGCCAGGCATGTGCATCATCTGCATGTGTGTGTGTGTGTGTGCGTGTGTGTGTGTGTGTTCGTGTGTGTGTGTGTGTATGCGTGTTTGGATGTGGGTGTGGGTGTGGGTGTGGGTGTGCGTGTGCGTGTGTGTGTGCGGGTACGTGTGTGTTTGCGATTATGTTTTGTATGTGTGCATGTGTGCTTGCATGTGTTTGTATTTGCACGGCCACAAGGCGACTGGGGGTGCAGGGCCCGCAGGCGCCACATGTGTGTGTGGTGTGGTGGTGGGGGGGGGTTGGAGGGGGGGGGCAGATATCGCCGGTATGAGTAACGATACGTGGGGGGGTCACAATTTATATGTGTGTATTTGTTCCGTTTGCACACAGGCAGACACACACACACACAAATACACACACACACACACACACACCTCCCCCCCCCCACCTCCCCCCCCACCCCCCTCGCACACACACAGACCGCGGACGTGCATGGTGTGCCGGTGGAGGCCTGGTGCCTGGTAGCATGCTCACACACACACACACACACACACACACAGGCGGAGGACCTGCCTGGTGTGCCGGTGGAGGCCTGTTGCCTGGTAGCACACGTCCACACTCTCTCACACACACACACACACACACACCTATGCAAACACACACACACACACACACACACACACACGCGCTCAGCCCCCCCCCCACCACCACCACCCAACCAACCAACCATCCCTCACCCCCCCCCCCTCCCAACAGGCGGAGGACGTGCCTGGCGTTCCAGTTGAGGCGTAGTGCTTGGTTGCACGCGTCCACACTCTCACACACACTCACACACGCACACACACAAACACACACACACTCACACAAACACCACCTCCCCCCCCCCACCTCACCCCGGACCCCCCCTCGCACACACACAGACCGCGGACATGCATGGTGTGCCGGTGGAGGCCTGGTGCCTGGTAGCATGCTCACACACACACACACACACACACACACACAGGCGGAGGACCTGCCTGGTGTGCCGGTGCAGGCCTGTTGCCTGGTAGCACACGTCCACACTCTCACACACACACACACACACCTATGCAAACACACACACACACACACACACACACACACACACACACGCGCTCACCCCCCCACCACCACCACCACCACCCAACCAACCAACCAACCATCCCTCCCCCCCCCCACCCAACAGGCGGAGGACGTGCCTGGCGTTCCAGTTGAGGCGTAGTGCTTGGTTGCACGAGTCCACACTCTCACACACACTCACACGCACACACACACACACACACACTCACACAAACACCACCTCCCACCCCCCCCTTAACACACATACACCACCCCAGCCCACCCACTCACCCACAGACGGAGGACGTTCCTGGCGTTCCGGTGGAGACCTGTGGCCTGGTTGCACGTGTCCACACACACAGACACACACACAGACACACACACACACACACAGAGAGAGAGAGAGAGAGAGAGAGATCGTTACAGAGAAATCTGCACGACAGACCTAGATAGGCTGTCTCTGGTCATCAATGAGGAGATACCATTTGGAGGCGGGTGACCAACCGTGCGCCAACAAGAGGGTGAATAACCTCATTCAAAAAGCAGTGGGGGACAGGGGCAAATGCGGGTCACTGACGGCTGTGTTCGTCACTCCGCTTCGACTGAGTTTAAACTAGGTCTCGGCAGATTGACCTCCACAGTTGTGGAAATCTTGCTAAGAGGATCCACTCGGGTGTGACTCGCTTGGACAAGAGGTCCATGAACTCGGGGTGCTTGGAGATGTCGCGTTTGAAGTTGGAAAAGTGGGTGTTTGCGGAGGAACGGAACTTGACGGAGTGGGCAAAAAAGTCGCCGGCGCTGAGCCGGTAGGATGTGATGGCGCCGCTGGCATAGAGCGAAGTCATGTCCGGTCGGCGGTACGCGAAAAGGGCGGCAGTGGGGGGGTGTATGATGTCGGGAGGGAGTGGGGGGGGAGAAGGGACGGGCGGGTGTATGGAGATGGAGGGGCGGGGGGACGGGGGAGTTGGGAGGCGGCGGATGAGGGAGCCGATGAACGTAGCACGGTGCTTGTTGATCGTGTGGATGATGGGGAACGTACAAGGGGGGGAGGCATGCATCGTGGCGGTGGAGGTGTGCTCTGTGGTGTGAGGAGGGATGCCCTTGATGAGGCGGAGGAAGCGGTTGTGGGTTACTTCAAGTCGGTGGATGTGGGCCTTGTTCAACGTCCATGTCTGGCAGCCATACAGTAGGGCAGAGATCACAAAGGCGTTGTAGAGGTGGATCTTGGTAGTGGGAGAGATTGAGTTGGAGTTCCAGAACCGGGGAGTGAGACGGTTGAAGGCGTACCAGGCACTTCCGATCCGGCGTGAGATCTCTGGAGGGCAGGGAGGGCGGCGGAAGGGGGGCGGTCGACGAGTTTGGACAGCATGCGGTGGGCGGAGTGGGGGTTGTTGTCGTCAAAATCGTGTTGCACGCGTTGAGCGACACCGTCCCAGTGCTTGTTGGTGGCGCGTGCGATGGCGGACTTGAGCTGGGCAGTCATGCGCGCCTCCTTGGGGGCGTCACGGTTGCCAGTCAGTGCACTGTCGGAACGCATGGACTGAAGGTCGTGGGCGAGTTTGAGAGTCTCGGGGGGGAGGTAGAAGTGGATGGGGACCTCGCGTGGGCGGGGGCCAAGGGTGGATCTGGCCGTTGAGTGGATGGCCGCGGTGAGGTGGCTCGTCATCTGGTCCAGGGTGGGGGGGGTCGGGGAAGGGGGGAGGGTGGCGAGGGCCTCCTCGACTGCTGCCGCGAAGTGGAGCCGCGTGTCAGGGTCTCGGAGCAGGTCGGTGAAATAGCGGGAGGGCGGAGGAGGACGGCGGGAGTGGGTGATGTTCCAGGCTCTGGAGAAGCGGAAGAGGATGCGCGCGGTGACAAGGGCGTGGTCAGAGCGGGCGATGGTGTCAAGTCCCCGGGTCTTGGGGCATCGTGCTCGCACGTCTTGCACGGAGCCCAGGTGAGGGCGGCGGACGAGGATGTAGTCTGGGATGTTGCAATCCTTTTGGGTGTTGCTGTACCAGGAAAATACGCTCGAAGGGGGATGGGGGAAGAAGGTGTAGGTGACGGCAAGATTGTGGGCGGCACACAGGTCGAGAAGCCGGTGGCCGTGGTCGCTGATGCCAGGTTTGTGGTGGAACCCGGCAAGGGGGGAGTTGGGGGGGAAGAAGGAGGAGGGGCGGTGGAGGGGGGGGCACGCGTACGGAGCCACCGACGGGTGGGCGTCGGGGGATGCCGCTGTGATCTTGGCGTTGAAGTCGCCTAGGACCAAAAGGAAGTGGTTTGAGGGGGTTTGGGAGAGCACGTCGCGGTGGAGTTGTTCGTAGAACGCGTCCTTGGCGACTGCGTCATCCGCGGCGTCTGTGGGGGCGTAAGCGATGACTGCGGTGACGGGAGGGGCGCCGGCGGGGCGGAAGCGTAGGACGAGGATGCGGTCGCTGAGTGCGGCGTAGCCGCCCTCTTTGAGGAGGAGCTTGGCGGTGTCAGGGCTGAGGAGGGCGCTGACGCCGTGGGTGTGTTTGGTCATGGCCTCGATCATCGAGCCCTTGCCCTTGTGGGTGACAAAGGCCGGGGACTCGTGCGTGGAGGGGCCGCCGTAGTCTGCGAACCCTGTGCCGGGGTTGGAGAGCTCGGAGGGTGTGTGCGCATTGGTGGTAGTGAGGGCGTTCTGGGGGGTGGTGGGCGAGTCGGCGGTGCCGGCTGCGTGGTCCCATCCCTGGAAGGAGGGGGAGCCTGCAGTGGCGTGGGTGGGGGCGGCGGGGGCGGCGGAGGGGGCGGGAGTGGTGGAGGTGGGGGATGCCGGGGCAGAGGGGGTGAGGGAGGTGGGGAGGAGGGCGGCGGCTGCGGCAGATGCGACTGCGGCAACGGCGTTGGCAGCGGCGTTGAGGGCGCGGAGAGGGGAGGCCGACCGGCCGCGCGCTGCAGGCTTGGCAGGCTTCGCGGCGGGGGCGGTGGAAGTGGTGGAGGGGCGCGCGTCCGGGCGCGCGTCCGGGCGCGCGGGCGAGGTCGACTGGCCGCGTTCGGAAAATTTGGCGGGCCTTACGGCGGGAGTGGTGGCGAGGGGGGCGGCGGAAGTCACGGGGGGGGTGAGGGACGGCTTGGGGCCGGAGGTGACGATGGCAGGGGTGGCGTTGGCGTTGGCGGGGGCGGCGCACACACACACATACACACACACACACATACACACTCGCTCACATACTCACACACACACATACGCACGCACGAACACACACACACACGCACGCACACGCTCACACACACGCACACACACACACTCACACACACACACACACACACACATACACATAAACAGACGCATGCCACCCCCCCTACACACA
The DNA here is from genome assembly GCA_016618255.1 of Chlamydomonas sp. UWO 241. Lineage (NCBI taxonomy): Eukaryota > Viridiplantae > Chlorophyta > Chlorophyceae > Chlamydomonadales > Chlamydomonadaceae > Chlamydomonas > Chlamydomonas priscui. The sequence goes on along the minus strand of VFSX01000038.1, from coordinate 92,278 downwards.
GACCAAGGACGTCCCTGGTGACCCAGTGGAGGCCTGGTGCCTGGTGGCACACACACACACACATACACACACACAACAGACCGAGGACGTTCCTGGTGTCCTAGTGGATGCCTGGTGCCTGGTGGCACACACACACACAGACACGCACACACACACACTCACACACCACGCACCCACACACCCACCCACCCCCAACAGACCGAAGACGTTCCTGGCGTTCCGGTGGAGGCCTGGTGCCTGGTAGCACGTGGGATCCCCCCCCTAGATCCATTCACTCCTGGAGAGGGATGTGTGCTTATGGTGAGTGTTGGTTGTCACAAATGCACACACACTTATGCACAAACGCATGCACACACGCACACACACACACACACATACTCGGCATGACAAATGGCAGGTGGCATGCTAGGGGTCTAATTCTGACAGCTACAGGCCTTTTTCATAGGGTGCAATGCTCCCTCAAACGCGTCCGCCGGACTGTAAAATCAACTATACGCACGCACACACAGACACGCTCACACACAAACGCACACGCGCACACACGCACACACACGGCAGGTCGATGGCGCGCGCTTCCTGCCAGCGAATGTGACCATGACACACACACACACACACACGCACACGGCAGGTCGATGGTGCACGCTTCCTCCCCGCAAATGTGACCATCTCCAAGGTTGTCGCAAGCGTGTGGTCGTCCGACAAGAGGCAGCTCACTCCGGGGTACTACGAGGTGTGTGTGTGTGTGTGTGTGTGTGTGTGTGTGTGTGTGCGTGTGTCAGTCTGTGTGAGTGCGTGTTTGTGACCATCTGGAAGGGCGTTGCAAGTGTGTGGTCGTCGGACAAGAAGCAGCTCACTCCGGGGTACTATGAGGTGCTTTTTTTTGGATTTCGGTGTGGGTTTGGGTGAGGGTGGATGTGGGTGTGCGTGTGTGTGTGGTGGGGGAGCTGTTTATGTGTGTGTTTGTGTGTGTGTGTGTGTGTGTCTGTGTCTGTGTGTGTGTGTGTGTGTGAGAGAGAGTGTGTGTGTGTGTGCGTTTTGGATTGGGTGTGACCATATCCAAGTTTTTTGCATGTGTGTGGTCGTCGGACAAGAGGCAGCTCACTCCGGGGTACCATGAGGTGTGTGTGGGTGTATGGGTGTGGGTGTGTGGCCGTGCGGGTGTGTGGGCGTGTTTTCGTATGGGTCTGGGTGTCTGGGTGCGTGCGTGGGTGTATGTGACCATCTGCAAGGTCGTCAGAAAAGAGGCAGCCCACTCCAGGGTACTATATACTGACGTGGTTGGGTTCGTGGCAGGGGGGGGGGGCTGGGAGTGTCGCAAGCGTGTGGTCGTCAGAGAAGCGGCAGCTCACTCTGGGGTACTATGCGGTGTGCGGGAGTGGGAGGGGGTGGGGGTGTGGGTGTTGGTGTGGCCATCTCTGTTGGGAGGGGGGGGCATTTGTGTACACATAAGCATGTGTAAAGCTCCCACAGTATGTGTGAACCACACAGCTCCCACAGTTTGGTGCAGCGCCCTTGTACAAACAATGCTGACACACACACGCGCACACACACACACACACGCACACACACACACACACACACACACACACACACACGAACACACACGAACACACACACAGTCGGTTGCATCCCCCGAGTCGAACGCCTACTGCCCCAAGTACTCACTGCAAACAACGCTGGGACAGGGGGCAGAGCGCTTTGACCAGTCGACTGCGACAGTCCTGTTTGTGGTGGGTTGCCTGATGTATCTTTAAATCCGCAAATCATGTGAGGCTCGTGTCATGAGGTTTCCAGCGGACCTATAATCGTCCAAATCCAAGCACTTTTGGAGGGGATCGTCTTGTTTCGCCACGCTGGGCTAGGGTGCCGAGCACCAGTCGACTGCCACGGTCCTGTTTGTGGTGGGTTACGTTTTAAAGTTTCGAGCATGCAAATACCCGTAGTAGCGTCTGGATACGTGTGGTCTTGATAGTTCCAGTGAATGTAGAATCGTTTAAATCCATGCACTTTTGAGGAAGTTGCGCCTGTGTGTTGTGTTTGTGCGGAGGAGGGGGAGGGTGGGGGGGGCAGGGTGCGGAGCGCTTTGACCAGGCGACTGCTACGGTCATGTTTGGGGTGGGTTGCTTGCTCTGTGGTTTTGCGTGCAACTTAGAAAATCGTGGTCTGCGCGTGTCCTGAGGTTTCCAGTAAATTCTGAATCGTCCAAATCCAAGCAGTATTGAAGGCGTTTCGGTTTTCTGTCACGCTGGGCCAGGGTGCGGAGCGCTTCGACCAGTCG
>VFSX01000038.1:77500-80000 GCA_016618255.1 Chlamydomonas sp. UWO 241 | reverse complement strand
CACGATGTTGCGTGTTAATTAAGTTGTATACCATTTTTGACTTCACGAACACATGCGCATGCACGCACACACACACATACACACACACATACCCCCCCCAACACACACACACGCACACACACACACACGCACAGGACAACCCTGTGGTCGATGACATGAAGGCGACGCTCAACAATGACACACACACACACACACGCACACACACGCACACACACACACAAGCACACACACACACACAGGACAACCCTGTGGTCGATGACATGAAGGCGACGCTTGACTACGACATGAACAGCTGCCTGGCGGGCCCGCGCTGGACAGATGGATTTCAGGCAAGTTGATTTGGGGGGCGTTTGGCCATGGATTGGGGAGTGGGGGGGGGATGGCTAGCTTTACATTTTGAAACTTATAAACGTTTAAGCAATGACATGAACAGCTGTCTCGCGGGCCCGCGCTGGACAGACGGGTTCCAGGTATTTGGGGATAAGGCGTAGGTGGGGAGAGGTGCCGTGGTTGGGGGCGCAAAGGAGGATATGCAGAGTACGGACAGGCAAGGTGCGGCAAGGGGGGACAAGGGGGAGGGTGGTTTGGGGGCCAGATCCCAAGTTGGATTCCGTCAGAATTTGTTGGGCGACCGCAGCTCCTTGCACGCCCCTAAAGCCTGCTGCCTAGCGAGCCTGCGTTGACGGAAGGATCAAATGTTGGTGTGTGTGTCCTGCAATATTTATTGACGGACGACTGCTCATTCCAACGACCTAGGCCTGTCTTGCCCAATAAACAACACACAGCAGCACCCAACATCCCCTCTGCATACACACACACACACATACATGCACACACACACACACCGCAACCACAGCACATGGAGAACATCATCTATGAGCCCGGCCTCGCGGTCATTTTCGACGTGCGTCTGCTCATCCCGACGACCGGGAACTCGTCGCCAGCAGGCTGGGCTGCGCTGCCCGTGTTTGAAAAGTCTGGGCAGTTTGTGGCGACGGGGAGCTACCACCTGCCGCTGTTCCAGGTGTGGAAAGTGTGAAAATTTAGTCTGTGTGAATAATGTTTCTTTGCGGTTCGTCACGACGGGGGACTGTGCTGGGAGAGGGGGGGGGGTTCCCCTCGCTGGCTGCACCCTTTTGGGGTCTTGCGTTTTACTCAGGGTCTAGGCGCTCCCGGTGTGTAATGCATTTGACGACGAAACATGTAGATATTGGCAGTTTGGGCAGTGTGGATAGTGTGGGCTGTTTGGGCAGTTTGTGGCGACGGGGAGCTACCACCTGCCGCTGTTCCAGGTGTGGAAAGTGTGGACAGGTTATCTTTTGTCGTCGAAAGCGTAACACAACGGGAGCGCCTAGACCCTAAGTCTGGACAGTGTGAACAGTGTGGGCTGTTTGGGCAGTTTGTGGCGACGGGGAGCTACCACCTGCCGCTGTTCCAGGTGTGGAAAGTGTGGACAGGTTATCTTTTGTCGTCGAAAGCGTAACACAACGGGAGCGCCTAGACCCTGAGTCTAGACAGTGTGAACAGTGTGGGCAGTTTGCGACGACGGGAAGCTACCACCTGCCGCTGTTCCAGGTGTGGAAAGTGTGGAGAGTTTAGACAGTGTTAATAGTGTGGACAGTATGCTCCTCACCCCTCACTTCCACACTATCCACACTTCCACACCCGTAGGGCGTGCCCTCCCGCTTCATCATCCAGGAGATGGCAAGCAAGGGTGACGTCGATAGCGTGATACAGGCGCATGCCAAGGTGCGTGTGTGGGTTTGTGGGTGCGACAGTATGTGCGACAGTGTGAGTGTCAGTGTGTGTTGCAGCGACGGTGTGTGTGTGGATCTGTCTGGGGGGGCAAGGGTGATGTTGTTAGCATGATCCAGGCACGTGCGAAGTTTCGTTTGTGTGCATGGGGGGGGGGCAGTGTGTGTGTCAGTGTGTGTTGCAGTGTGTGACGGTGTGGGTGTGGGCGTGTGGGTGTGTGGTTCAAGGGTGACGTTGATAGCGTGATCCAGGCGCATGTGAAGGTGTGTGTGGGAGGGGAGGAGGGGGCGGGGGCTTCGTGTGAGGTGTTGTTGGGAGTGCAGATGTGTGTGGGGTGGGTGGGGAGTGTGAGTGTGCGTCAGTGTTTGTGTCAGTGTCTGTGTCAGGCACGTGCTCATGTGATGCTCATGCTCATGCTCATGCTCATGCTCATGCTCGCGCTCATGCTCATGCTCACGCTCATGCCAATGTTGTTGCTGATGCTGATGCTGCGGAAACCGCACCCTCCTAACCATCCACTTGTCGACCTCCCTCGTTGATGTGAAGTGCCCCCCTCCATGACGGTTTGCCTGATGGACTTCTCTGCTGCTGCTGCTGCTGCTGCTGCACAATATTAACCACACGTATGCCCCCTTTCCTTATCATTACGTGCAGTCTGGCCGTCAGCGAGCGTCGGAAGACTGCCCTTTCAAGACCATTGAAATACAAGACCCTACGTGCGTACAAACCTTCAGTATATTCCCAA
>VFSX01000038.1:35000-70000 GCA_016618255.1 Chlamydomonas sp. UWO 241 | reverse complement strand
GAGAGCCTCTCGACCGAGGCCGGTGCACGCCTGGGCCCAAGGCTCCTCTCCACAGCACGGACGTCCTGACCAGCTGGTTCCCGTTACAACTTAACAGTTCACAGTTCGCACCCTCGGGTGAGATTGAGCCAGCTGGCCCCCGCTGCAAGCTTCAATGACGATGCACGGGTAGGCTGTCGCACTGCGTGGCCTTGCTGGCTCTCCTGTTAGAGCTCCCCGAGTCGAACGTCTAGGGGGCACGCGTGTAGTGTAAACTCAAGCCCCAGGGTCCTCTGGACGTGCGTGTGTAAAGCCTGTAAAACCAATGCTGGCCCTGTATGTGTAGATGCTGTACAACAGGGCTGCCAGATCCAGCAGGGTCTCGTCGCTACCACGCCGGTGAGTGCACTCCAGGGTTGGAGCAGCTGTCAAACAAGGAACCCACCGCGTTTAAAATTGCATCATGATGACTCCGTCGGTGAAATTCGAGGATCTGAATCCCGCTTGATTCAAGCGAAATGTCGCTTGAAAAGGGCCTCTTGATTCAACTAATGGATCGAGCGAAGGGGGCGCCTGAATGAAGCGGCCTTGAATCAAGCGGGATTCAAGCGACTCGCCTGAACGTTGCTTGATTCAAGCGGGATTCGCCCCTAGTCGGTCTGGGTGATTCAGGGGGTTTTCAGGCGCCAAACATCCTCATTCCGGCTCGATTCAGCTGCAACTCAAGCTCTGATGTAGAACTGGGATTCAAACACGCATTTTTACAGATGGGGCTAGCTTATCACTCGTTCTCACTCGCTCTCGACTGCAAGGATCAATCAGCACTCAAGTTAGACATGCACGCACCTGCAACCATCACCACTCAACAGTTTGGGGGAGGTTGGGGTGGGGTGGCACATCGCCTAGTCTGTGTGCCAGCAGTTGGGCATGGTGATCAAGGGGCGGGCGGGCAGTCAACTCCGCGGAGATGATGTCGACGCCAGTGATCTCACCCGCAGCCGCTTGTGTCGCACCCAAGGGGGGCCTCGACCAGGCCCTTGAGCTCAATCATCTCAGCAAGGCTGCGCTCGGCGTGGGTCGCTCCCCTCTGCTCCTTCTTGCCCCCGGGGAAGATGGGGTGGTTCTCGATCTTGAAAGCGATGCACGCATACTGGCAGAGCGTCACCTTGGGCGGCGCCATCGCCATTTTGAAAGACGTGTCGATCTGGCCGTTCTTGTCAAAAGCGTCCTTGTAGTGTGCCATGCTGCCTCGGTGCGGCGCGTTGCCGACCCGTATGCTGCAAACTGCGAGCACGCACGGTGGTTAGTGTGTGTGCCCAGCCAGCTGTGCGTGTCGGGTGCATGCGTGCTTTGGTCAGGCGTGTGCGGGTGTGTCGGGCGTGAGAGTGTGTCAGGCGAGCGGGCGTGCGCATCGTGCGTGCAGTGGGGGAGGGGGGTAGCGCGCACGCGTGCACAGAGGTGGTGGGAGAGGGAGGGGCTGCATACCGCGCGCACAGGTGGGGGACTGAGTGGCAGCGGGTCCAGTGCGTGCGTGGGCATCCCTGAGGAGTACGAGCGCATGCACACGCCTGCTGGGCGCGCCATGCAGTCGGCCCCCGCATGGAGTGCGGGCCAGGTCATGCGCGTGAACCTATCTGCGCACCTTTGCAGCGTCGGCAGCCGCTTGGGCGTGCATGGCCAGGGGGTGGGGGGAACTGCGTAGGGGTGGGAGCAGCACAGGTGGGTGGCCATGCAGACGTACATGCATGGCAGCCCCCCCCCCCCCCCTCCGTGCCTGATACGCAGGCATCCCAGGCCCACAACCACGTGCATGGTTCGGTGTGACAACCACGCACCGTGAGTAGCGCGACGCAGGCCGCGGGGCGTACAGCGTAACGTCCTGCATGTAGCCTCATCCGGTCGCCTCCTTCCCAGCCCCCCGGATGACGATGGCCATAGCGATGGTCGTTACAGCGACCACCGATCACGTGGCATGTTGGACCATGGTGGGGGCAGCTTGGACGGCAGCTTGACGCTCCGCCCCGCCACCTCACCACCTCGACCCCGCCCACGCGAGCCTCGCCGCGTGGCGTCGAGACCATGATTAAACGGCCATGCATGATCTCAAGCGGGCTAAAGAGCTCGCTTAAACAGTGATCAACAGAGCAAGCAAGTCAAGACAGACCAGACCAGACACTCGCGCGGTCACCAACGACGCTGCCATGCGGTTCAAGGGGTGCCAATGTACCATACATATGCTGTATGGGGGCGGGGATGCACTGTGCGCGGATTCCAGGCGCTCAAACCGTAGTCTCACTGTGACAACGCAGTCACACTGAGACTACGCGGAGACTACGCGCAGTCTCAGAATGAGTTGGGACTAGTCCCCACGCCCCCTCCAACGCACCCCGCCCCATCTCAGCTGGACATAGTGATTAAACATGCCTTCCCAGGGCGCGGGGGGCGCAGGGGATGCAGGCTGGGCGTACAAAACGCATTATCACTGTGTGACCGCTTGAAACCGGCTTGATTCAGGCGTCCGCTTGAATCAAGAGCGGCGCGCTTGATTCCGGCTTGAATCAAGCGGCGCCTGATTCAAGCGGCGTTCAAACGGGAATCAATACTCGTCAATTTCACCGATGTCCGCAACTCATTGACCGCTCACCTTACAGGAACAAAATCACAGTGTTGAAACTATAATTATATGCAAAGGCAGCCGGACAGACAGGCGCTGCGTAGCGCAAATGTACATGCAGTCGCGCGTCGATCCAATGTGATAGCCCGAAGCCCCACGGCAGTCGCCCACCTTGCAGCATCACTTCACCTGAGCGCGGCCGATCTTACGCCGTCCCAGGAGGCAAATGGGTGGCCAACGATTGTGCCTACACCGGCATTTAAGACGCCCCAGCTATACAGCGGCCAAACAACTCGGACCGACAGCTACTCCAAGCCATTGCCCGATCGTGGCAAACCACGGGTGCAGATTTCAAGAGTGGCGTTGCAGGCGCCCCAGGTACAGCTGCAAACAACTCGGACAGATTCAGCTGAGCCAAGCCATCCTCCAAGCCCGCCATATGACGGGTGCAAATTTAAAGAGTGGTGTTGCAGGCGTCCTAGCTACAGCTGCCAACCACCTCGGACTGATTCAAGTACATGTGGCTTATCACGATTCCCCCCCTCAATGCTGCTGGTTTGATAGGTTTTACAGGTTTTACATGTCCTCGCCCGGAGGACCCCGGGGCATGAAATTAAGGCCTAGACAACCGTCTCGGGGGGGCTTTACTAGGAGTGACACTTTGTCCTGTGACAAGGAGAGCCCGCAAGGCCACACAGCGCGCCAGCCTACCAGATATTAGTCCAATGTGACAGCCCGGAGCCCCACGGCAGTCGCCCACCTTGTCCCATCACTTCACCCGAGCGCGGCCGATCTCACGCCGCCCCAGGACGCAAATGGGTGGCCAACAGCCGCGCCAACAGGAGTGCTTCTTCGATTCGGTGGTTTACCGCCTACGGCAGTTTTTGGACTGTAATAATTTATTCATTTTTGAGGGTTGACCGCCCAATTTTTTTGCTGTTTTTTGTTATTTTAGTCATTTTTGAGCCGATTTGCCCGATTTCGGCCCTAGCTGTCTGCGGCAGGGCTGTGAGAATTAATTTATTGAAATCAATTGAAGAAGCACTGGCCTACAGCAGCATTTTCAAGGCGCCCCAGCTACAGCTGTCAAAAAACACGGACCGAATCAGCGGTGCGAAACCATCCCCAAAGCCCGATGAACGGTGGGTGCGAATTAACATAGTGGCGTTGCAGGCGCCCTCGTTACAACTGCCAAACAACTCGGACCGATTCAGCTACTCGCAGCTCATCATGGCTTCCTCCTCTCCATGAAGCTGCTGCCGTTGCTGCTGCCCCCCCCCCCCCCCGATGCAACTGCCCGCCAAATCGGACTGATTCAGCAGCGCGAGGCCGCCCCTCCTCCACGCGGTAGCCGCTGCCGCTGCTACCACCGCCCTCGCTTCAGCTGATCGCCAACCTGCACCGATAAACCAAAGGGGTTGGCTGCTGCTGCGTCTGCTGCTGCGGCTTCTGCTGCCGTTGCTGCTGCTGCCGTCGCTGCTGTCGCTGCCGCTGCTGCCGCAGCTGCTGCCGCCATCGCTGCTGCTGCTGCCGCCCCGCCTGCCCGTGTGGCCGGCGGCCGCGCCATGAGAGTGCTCGTGGGTGCGCCCACACGGTGCCTCAGCACTTTGAGGGTTTGGAAGCCGTGGCGTTCGTACAGGGCCTGCGGGATGTGTGTGTGTGAGTGTGTTGTGTGCGTGTGTGTGTGTGTGTGTGTGTGCACACGTGTGTGCAGATGTGTGTGGGCTCACGTGTGTGTGTGTGTGTGCGCGTGTGGATGTGTTTGTGTGTGTGTTTATGTGTGTGTGTGTGTGTGCGTGTGGGTGTGCATACTTGTGTGTGCGCGTGTGTGTGTGTGTGTGTGTGGAGGGGTGGCGTCAGGGACTTTAGGGGGTGCGCCCACACGGTGCCTCAGCACTTTGAGGGTTTGGAAGCTGTGGTGCTCGTATAGGGCCTGCGAGATGTGTGTGTGTGTGTGTGTGTTGTGTGCGTGCATGTGTGCATTCATGTGTGTGTGTGCGTGTGTGCATGTGTGTGTGTGTGTGTGTGCGTGTGTGTGTGTGTGTGTGTGTGTGTGGAGGTGCATGCGTGCATGGTTGTGCGCGTGTGCCGGTGTGCGTGTGTTGGGTGGACAGGTGACGCAACACTTTGAGGGTATGGAAGCCGTGGGAATCGTATATAGGGCCTGCGAGATTTGTGGGTGTGCGTGTGTTTTGTGTGCGTGCGCGTGTGTGTGTGTGTGTGTGTGTGGATGTGTGTGTTTTGTGTGCGTGTGAGTGTGCACACTTTTTTTTTTTTTTTGTGTGTGTGTGTGTGTGCCGCTGATTTTGAATCCGGTTCACCACAGATCGCCGCTGCCGCATGGACCGCCTCCGTCAGCTACACACTCTACTGAGTCCTTCTTCCGTCATCCACGCCGCCCCCCCCACGTCAAGTACCTGCGCCACCACACCCTGGCCCCAACATGGAGTTCCCCTCCTCCGCCCCATGCGCCCATGTGGGCACCCCATGCGGGCGCCCGCATGCGGTCCCCGCCCCATGGTGACTGCACCCTCCCGCCCTCCTGCATCCCTCTCCCCCTCCCCTCCTGCACCCCCTTTTCCCCTTCGACACCCACCCTCCCATTCACAGAGCGTGTCGTCCGCCACGTACCACCTTCTTCCATCGGCCGACCTCTGCCTACCTGTTCATCCTACCTGTTCATCCCACCATGAAGATTGGCGGCGGCGATGATGATCGGCCGACGTCCTGCTACCTGTCCCTACCAAAATCCCCAAGCCCACCGATATCCTCTCGTGCTAGCGCATATGGCTGGTCACCCGCAGCAAACGAACTTAAGATCCAAGGGTGTTTTCGACTTCTGAAACGATTTCCGGGGTGTGTACTTTAGTGAGCACAGGCACGAGCCGTAATCCAGGTTGCCCGTGCGGTGGGAACTGTAACGAATGTCTCTCTCTCTCTCTCTCTCTCTCTCTCTCTCTCTCTGTGTGCGTATGTGTGTGTGCGTGTGTGTTCGTGCGTGCGTGCATTTGTTTGTGTGTGTGTGGGGGGGGGGGGGGGGCGTCAGAGACTCAAGGTGGTGCGCCCACACGGTGCCGCAACACTAAAAGGGTTCGGGAGCCGTGGCGCTCGTGTAGGGCCTGAGGGATGTGGGTGTATGTGTGCGTGTGCATGTGTGTCATATTGCTGCTGCTGTCGCCGCTGCTCTCGTCGCTGCTGTATTGCGCTTGCCGGTTGCGCGTGTGTGCGGGTGTGTGTGTGCATGGCTGGAAGTGCATGCGTGTGTGGGTGTGCGCGTGTGGGTGTGTGCGTGTATTGGATGGACAGGTGCAGCAGCAATTTAGGAATCCTTGGTGCTCGTATAGGGCCTGCGAAATGTGTGTGTGCGCGCGTGTGTGTGTGTGTGTGTGTGTGTGTGCGTGCTTGTGTGCATTCGTGTGTTTGTGTGTGTGTGTGTGTGTGTGTGCAGGTGTGTATGCAGGTGTGTGTGCAAGTGTGTGTGAGTGTGTATGTGTGTGTGTGCGTGTGAGTGTGCATACTTGTGTGTGTGGGTGGGTGGGTGGAGGGGTGGCGTCAGAGACATTAGGGGGTGCGCCCAAACGCTGCCTCAGCACTTTGAGGGTTTGGAAGCCGTGGCGCCCGTGTAGGGCCTGCGGGATGTGTGGTGGGTGTGTGTGTTTTGTGTGAGTGTGCCTGTGCGTGTGAATGTGTTCGTGTGTGTATGTGCGTGTGAGTGTGTGTTTGTATGTGTGTGCATGTGTATGGGTGTGTGGGTGTGTGTGCATGTGTGTGTGTGTGTGTGTGTGTGTGTGTGTGTGTGTGTGCGTGTGCATGTCTGGAGGTGCATGCGTGCGTGGGTGCGCACGTGTGTATATGCGTGCGTGTGTTGGGTGGACAGGTGACGCAACACTTGGAGAGTTTGGAACTCGTGGCGCTCGTATAGGGCCTCCGGGATGTGTGGGTGTGGGTGTGGGTGTTTTGTGTGCGTGTGTGTGCACACGTGTGTGTATGTGTGCGAGTGTGTGTGTGTGTGTGCATATGTGAATGTGTGTGTGTGTGTGTGTGCGTGTGTGTGTGTTGAGGGGTGGCGTCAGTGACTTGAGGGGCTGTTGACAGCTGGCTGGAAGTGGTGGTGTGTCAACACCGATTTCCTGTTGAAAAAGGGGGGTGTCGTTCCAATTGGTATCTCAACACAGCACCAACAGAATTGCCACACGGGTTGATTCGACATCATGTCGGGACTGTTTCGGGTGTCCAAACTTGTGTGACGAGAAAAACAAAATAGGAAAATAATATAATCCTGATTTGTTTGCTCCGTTTTTGCTCCGCCTGTGGGAATCTGAACAACACCCGTTCAGATTTCCAGGGTCGCCGGAGTGATTTTACTACCCCAACCCACATCTGCCGTCTGAGCCCCCACCTATTTGGATGGTGTGTGGGTTGATTCCGCATCATTTCAACAGCATTCCAGCACTCATGGGCAACTTGATTCAGACACACTTCACACCGCACTTCAACCGGGGTCGGGTTGTGTTGGTGCGGTCAGCAGTAGCTGTCTAGTGGGAGTGCACGCACGCACGTATGCACAAAGCCAGTGGAGGAGTGGGATGAACCCTACCGCAGCCCCATCATCTCATCCGCGCAAGTGAAGGCGGTCATAACGCCCGAGGCGGTCTGGGTAGCGCCTAAGGCAGTCGGAGTGACGCCTGAGGTGGCGCCTCAGGCCACGCGTCGGGCAGTTGCAGCGCCTCAGGCGCCGCCTCAGGCGCCGCCTGATCCGCGCAAGTAAAGGCGCCGCCTGAGACACTGGATTGGTAGGCCCTCCACCACCCCTGCGCATGCCTCATGGGTGTCTTGATTTCATCCACCCCACCCCACCACCCATCACCACCACACCCACCTGCGCGCGTGTGCTGCTCGACTCCAAATACACCCAGCGCCCCATTCCGTCCGCTGATTCACAGACCCGCCGAATCAGTGCGCTGCCAAGTCCTCGCCCCTGCTCTGATGGCCGCACACCCATGACGATGAGGTGGCAGAACGGGCCGTGGACCTGTGTGATGGGATATGTGTGTGTGTGTGTGTGTGTGTATGTGTGTGCGTGTGTGTGTGTCTGTGCACGTGCGTGCGTGCGCGTGTGTGCGTGTTTTCCCTCTTCCTTGCCAGCACACCTACACACCCACACCCACACGTGCACAGACCCGCAGTCCCTCAGCCCCACACACGCGCACACCCACGCCCACACCGACACCCACACCCACACCCACACACTCGCGCACACCCACACGCCCACACCCACACAAACACGCCCCCACACACAAAGCACGCATGCACACGCGCACGCACCGCAGCAAACGCGTCACTCCCCCTCGCCAGCACATCTGCCACCAACCCACACCCCCACACACCCATCTGCCACCCACCCACCCACACACATCCGCACCCACACCCACGCACACCCAAACGTGCGCACCGCAGCAAACGCATCCCTCCTCCTCGCCACCACATCCGCCACCCCCGCGCCTTCCACCCATCTGCCCGGCCGAAGGCATACACACCCACACACCCACACACTCATAATGTGCCATCAAAGGCGTCCGAAGCACTGTAAAAAAACGACATCGCACCGCTGCAAACGAGCCCCTCCTTCTCGCCAGCACATCCTCCACCACCGCGCCCTCCACCCATCTGCCTGCCCGACCACCGCACACACCCGAACACCCACAAACCCACACACGCACGCACGCACACACCCACAGCCACAGCCACCCACACAGCCACCCACCCACACACATGCACACCCACACATGCACACCGCTGCAAACACGTCCCTCCTCGCGAGCATATCAGCCACCACCGTGCCCTCCAACCATCTGTCTGGCCGCAGGCATATACACCCACACACGCACCCACCCACCCAAACCCACACACCCACACACCCACTGACAGACACCCACCCACCCAACACGACCGCGCACCGCAGCAAACGCATCCCTCCTCCTCGCCAGCACATCCGCCACCACCGCGCCTTCCACCCATCTGTCCGGCCGAAGGCACAAGAGCGCCAGGGCAGACTGGGATGCGAGGCGGGCGCGGGGGAGCAGGGAGCTGAAGGCGCGGCCGGAAGCTGCTGCTGCCCGTGCGCCTGCACCTGCTGCTGCGTCTGCTGCGTCTGCTCCTGCTGCTCCTAGTTGTCCCCGTGCTGATGATCCTGCTGCCCCTGCTGCTGCCCCTGCTGCTGGTGGTTCTCCTGCGTCTGCCCCCGTGTCTTCCCCTGCGTCTCCTCCTGTGTCTGTCCCTGCTGCTGGTGCCGCTGCTCCTGCTTCTCCCCAAGCTGCTGTGCCTGCTGCCCCTGCGTCTCCCCGTGCTGCTGCTGCGTCTGCCCCTGCTGCTGCTGCTGCTGCTGCTCCTGCTTCTCCCCATGCTGCTTCCCCTCCGTGCGTGTGTGCATCGTCACCGTAGTCTGGGTGCAGGCACACGATGGCCGCCCCTATACCACCCTCCACACTGGTGTGCATCGAAGCGGGTGGGAGGGAGGGACACATGGGGCGGGTTGGGTCGAGCAGGGGGGTGCATGGGCTGACGGCAGGCTCTCCTAGACAGGCGGCCACTCGCAACATGCATCTCGGACAAAACGCAGCCTCCATCGCGCATGGGTGCAGCCCCTCCCTGCACGGCATCTACTGCAGAGCGCCATGCAAACAGCCATGCAAACAGCCATGCAAACGTGCATGCAGATGGGGCTGCCTGGCGTGCAGCCGCTTCCCCGCTCACCTCAGCAACCGCGACCCTTTTGGATGTCGCATCAGCGTGGCAGTGAGCGAAGTGCTGTAGAAGGTCGATGACGCATTCGGCAGAACCCAAAACGCTGTAGATGAGTCCCCAGTTAATGCCTCGGACAAACTCGCAACGCACGCTGCCGCATGTGCTGGCTCTGAATCCGCATAGCTCGTGCTCGCCACCAGTGGTTGCACGAGCGACGACGGCGAGACCATACATCGCGCTCCAGGTGGGTGGGCGGGACACGCCCTGCTTGCCCACACGGAAGCTGCAGCATGTGATGTGTGGTGCAGGCGGGCTTGCATTGGTGACTAATGCGTCTGGCTGCTGTGAATCCTCCCCTGGGCAGGTGTGGGGTATGAATGGGCACGAATTCCACAACAGGTCATTTTTTTTAGAAAGGAGTGAGGTAGTGGGGTGGTGGGGAGGTGGGGTGGCCGAGGCTGTCTACGCACACGCATAGGGTCTGTGTGTCCCTGCGGTGGTCTCAGCACCACTGCTGCGTGCCTCCTCACCCACACGGAGCTGCTCATCTTCCTGCGCTACACGAGAAAGGCCTCCTCACCCTACCACATTCCCAACGCCTGAGGCGGCGCCCCAGGCGGCGCAATTAACTTGCACGGATCAGGCGGCTCCTCAGGCACGCCGACCGCTCCAGGCGTCGCCTGAGGCGCACCCCTGATTGCCCCAGGCGTCATCCCGACCGCCTCAGGCGCCACCCCGACCGCCTCAGGCGCCACCCCGTCCGCCTCTGGCGGCCACTAACGCGTGAGGCGCACCCCGGACTGCCTCAAACGTTTTGACCACACTTGCGTGGATTAGACGATGGGGCTGTGGTAGGGAGGACGGGTGCCGACGACGAGGGTGCGGGTGTGATCATTATCAGCAGAGATGCTCACACCCGCACGCCACACGGCTCCCTGTATGTACACACACACTCTCTCTCTCTCTCACACACACACACACAGACACACACACATACACACACACACACACACACCGATCACGCTGTCCTGCTGCAATGCACGGGATGTGGCCTTCCTTGAAATATTAAAGATCTATGGCGCAACGGACATAGCGGCTGGCGCGCTGCGTGACCTTGCGGGCTCTCTTTGTGCTCCACGTGGAGCCCCGCTGGGCGTTTAGTCTAGGCCGTACCTCACGCCCCGGGTTCCTCCAGACGCAAACGTGTACAAACTGTACAACCTGGCTCGGTCAGCCATATCTCCGAAACCAAACTGTACACTTCAGCGGAGAAAGAAGCACAGCAGGAGGGTTCTGAGGGGCCCGCCCTTCCCTCATTCCAGAAAGAGATTTAAAAGATCGGGGCTCGAGATGTCGGGCCAATGGCTGGTTCCGACTTTCAGCACCCTTTGTACCATAACCTTATTTGGCATTCACGAGGGTGGGTGCTACAGCACTTGTGCCCACAGCGCACTAGCGCAGCACTGACCCAACGTTCCTGGTTTGAAGTTTCAGCTCCCATGTCGCACATCACTGCAGCCAGCCTAGGCCTGTCGTCGTTCTTTACCCGGCTGAGAGAGGGGCTCATCGCAAGGTTGTGTGGTTCAGGGATCCTGGTAGACTGGCGCGCTGCACGGCCTTGCGGGCCCTCCTAGAAGAGCCCCCTAGACGTGTAGTTTAGGCCTACACGCAAGCCCCGGAGTCCTCATGGCACGCACGCGTAAAACCTATAAACCTGCGTAGTTTAGGGTGACCTACGGCCTGCCGTTTAGTTGCTGGGGCCGCTGCGATGGCAGCATGGGGTGCGCTGTGGTCAATTTGTGGCCGCGCCACTCGTGTGCGCACGGCAGATGACGGTCGGCAGTGGGCGCTTGTGTGCTGCATTCGATTGCGGCCGCGTCGCCCGCGTGTGCACGGCAGATGGCGGGCAGCGGGGCAGCGGTGTGCGCTGCGGTCGATTGCGGCCGCGCCACTCGTGTGTGCGCGGCAGATGGCAGGACGGCGGTGTGCGCTGTGTTGCGACTGCGCAGCGACTCCAGCGCTGCACTGCGCTGTGTCTGCGCTGCGCTGTGCCTGCGCTGTGACTGCGCTGCGCCGCGCCGCGTTTGACTGCGCTGCGCTGTGCCGGTGCTGTGTCTGCGCTGTGTCTGCGCTGCGCTGCGCTGTGTTTGACTGCGCCGGGCTGGGTTGCGTGTGAACTACGAGAAGAGTGTACTGAGGACAGACGAGGACGCGCAAGCGCGACGGTGGCCCCGCGGTGCTGATGGGTCCTCACAGGTACCATGGCCAACCCATTGGCGTGTGGCTGTGAGCTCACGTGCACACCTCTCTCTGCTGCACGGTGCATGCACCGACCCGAGGGCATACGAGGGTAGGTTACCAGGGGCCATGGTGGAGCCTGGCCTGTGCCACTCACTCGCATTCCCAAGCCCAGACCGCCAGTCTCGCTGCCCTTCCAGCTCTGGGCCCCTTCCCACCCAGCCGAAATCGGCAGTTTTCGACTGTTTCAGCAGTTGTTGCGTTCCCACCAAGCCGAAAACGGCTGTTTATGGCGGGCGGAATCAGCCGATTATCGGCTGTGAACTGCCAAACTGCCGAGTGGTAAAATCGGTGTCGGCAGTTCGGCTGTTTGCACCCCACCTCTCCGACGTGTCCCGCGCGGCACTCCCCGTCCACCCCTGCTGCCAGGAGCCTTGCCATGCCGAGACGCTGCCCAGGCCCAGCACGCAGCATGCAGCAGGGCATGTAGCAACAGCCCGTGGGCATGCAGCAGCACATGGGCATGTAGCAGCAGCAGCCCATGGGCTGCAGTAGCAGCCCATGGGCATGCAGCAGACCACGGGCATGCAGCAGCCCATGGGCATGCAGCCTGGAGCCCTGGCCCTGGCCATTTTATGAATTTGCCAATCCATGCCGGTAGGAACACAGGTTTGGCAGCTTGGCTGTCCCAAACTGCCGAGCCTTCCAGACCGAAACTGACGGCTGGGTGGGAAGGGGCCCTCTGTTGAGCAGCTACAGTCCGTGGACGTGCCTCTCAATCCGCTGCTGCTGCTGCTGCTGCTGCGCCATGCACATGGGGCAAGCATGCATGGGAAGGACGTGCACATCCGTTACCTGTCGTCCGCGCAGCCTGCTGCTGCTTGCGCTTACATGGGCTGGGATCCGGCGTGTCTGCACGCAGCGCTTTGCTTGGTTGGTGCGCTGCAGCGCGTTGGGTGTCTCGAGACGGCACCACGCGCTAGTTCCCGCTGTTGGTCATTCGCGCGCAGGACATGCACCAACGGACGCGTGCGTGCGTGAACCCCCCCCCTCCCACACGGGTCACGGGTGCGTTGCTGCTAATGGTGTTATGTCCACTACTGGTCTGGTCTGATATGTCAACGACAGTCGGATGTACGGAGTTTTGCGCGAGGTGTTGCAAGTTCGGCCAAGTGCAACACATCGCTCAGGGTCAACACAAACGCTTAAAGCGCACAAGGCTACGTCATCATGCCCCTATTTTGGGCAGTGCGTTGAGCAGTCACGTGGGGCCGAATGCCGAATGAAAATGGGCTAGCTCTCTCACATACGCACGCACGTCACTGAAGGCAACAGTGCCAGGGTTGTATTTAATGGCGCAGGTAAGGCAGCTATTCCATGCAGCTGGCACGTGGTGCTCGGTGGCGTGCACACAATTCCTCGACTCGCTGCGAATTAACCGCTTCACCCGCAGGGGGATGTGGCGTACGGTTTCGTGCCTCGGGCCGTCCTGGCCGACCTCCAGGACATCGGCAACTGGAGGGTGGGTGCCTGCATCGAGATCCGCATGGCTGTATGCATGCGCTTGCATGGCTGTATGGTGTGCGCTGTCATGCATGCGCTTGTGTGTGCTCTGCGCTCACTGAGCCTTCACTGTTAACCGACCTGCATGCTTGTTTCCTGCCTGCGTGTCAACAGTCGCGTGCGGACGGCATCGACAGGCTGCACAAGGCGCTGCTGGACGTCCGCAGCCCGGCCGTCCTCCTGCCACAGCTACCCCAGTTTGTGGTGTTCCTCGGGTCGCTCGTGCAGGATCCAAACTTCAAGATCGCGCTGTCAAGCCTGCAAATACTGGGCGAGCTGGTCACCAAAGTGGGGCTCAGCATTGAGCCCCATGTCAGGTGCGGAAGTGGGGCGGGCGGCGCATGCTTGCTGGCGTGCCGCGTGTGCATGCACAGCATGCATGCACGCGTGCGTGCGTGCAACCTGCCGGCATGCTAGCTTATATACACTATACATGTGCCATGCATGCCCCGTGCCCAGGACCATCGTGCTTACGCTGATTGAGAAGTTCAGCGACAGCAAGGTCATGGTGCGCAGTGCAAACATCAAGGTGCTGAAGCAGCTGCTGCGCGTGGCTGGCGGCAAGGCAATGGTGGCGATGCTGGCGGGCAGCGTTCGCCACGGGAACTGGAGCGTGCGAGAGGGCGCCGTCAACGCATGCACCATGGTGAGGAGGCTGTCGCGCCGGGCGACGCAGGCGCATACACCCACCGACGCATGCGCGCACACACCCCACACACAACTACCGGCCCTGCTCGCCCTCTCACCCTCCCCCACCTCCCACCTGACCCCCCTCCCGCCCGACCCTGCCCACCCCGCTGCCACCTCTCTCTTCTCTCTCCCCCCAACACCCACTCCCCCCCCCCCCCCTCAGATCCTTGTCCAGCACAAGTCAGAGTGCTCAGACGCGCAGCAGCAGCTGTTTGACACGCTGGCGGCCGCGCTGGGCGACGTCAAGGAGCGCGTGCGCGACGCGGCACTCGAGGGCCTCGCTGCGCTGCAGTCGGTCGCAGGCGCAGGCACGGTCGCGTCAATGCTAGACGCGTGCAGCCAGGGCGCGGCCATCAAGCAGATGGCGCGCGCGCGGCTACGGAGCCCCGTGCTGCCGATGGTCAGCCCAGACGGTATCGTGAAGCCTGCCGTGCCATCCGGGAGCCCTGGGGAGGGCACAGCCGCCCTCGTGGCAGTGCCGGCGCCGCTCGGGGGCGGGCCGGGCGCGCGACGCGGTGTCGGCGCCGCTGGCCGTTTGCCGTGGGAGGTGCCGCCCCCGCCGCCCCCCCTCGATGAGCACAGCGGCGACGGCGATGCGCATGTGAATGGTGGCAGCGCTCTGGGCGGTACGGCGGCCGGTCGCCTCGCGCTGTCCCGCCTCGCGATCGTGCACGACATGCCGGGAGACAAGGGAGGGTCTGCGAGCACCATCGGCGGCGTCACCGGCGGGCGCGGCGCGTGGCCCCACCCGGTGCCGCCCGCCCTACTGCTCGGTCGAGGCCCTGTGCTCGAGGCGCTGCCTATCCGTGGCGCACCGCCGCTGCTTCAGCACCAAGCGGGCAGCGCGCGCCCAGGCGCGCCGTCCTACAGCGACAGGCGCGAGCGCCCGCCGCCCGCCAACGACAAGGGAGCAAAGGACGGCGTGGCAGGATCAAAGGACGGCGTCAGCGGGGGTGGCAAGGGCAGAATGGAGCTCATGTTTGGCGGGATGGGTGGGCTGGGTGGGCTGTCAAGCGGCAGCAGCGGGGCTGGCAGCAAGCCGTTGGCGTCGCCGCCGCCGCTGCAGCAGCACTCACCGTCACCGTCTTCGCGCCCGACCGCCGGCGCGGCTGCGCGCGATAGCGGCGCCGTGTCCGCCTCAAATCACCGCACCGACGAGTCGGTCGACACAAGCCCCACGACGCCGAGCGGCACATACCAGTCCATCTTCACAAGCGGTGGGGGGCGCGTGGAGGGGGAACGCGCGTCCGCATCCGCGCGCACCAGCCAGCCCTCGCATGCGCAGCAGCAACAGTGGGATGGCTCAGGCGAAGGCAGCGGCGGCGGACGCGGCGGCTACGCTCCCTCCTTGCATACAGCGTACGACATCGACCCTGTGGGCTCTCCCGGTCCGTTGTCTGCGGATATGAACTCGCCGTCCAAGGTCCGGCTGCTTGCCAACTTGAAGCGGCGCCAGGAGGAGAAGCGAGCAATCTCAGCGCAGCTGCCAGAGCGTCCGCACGGCGCGCCGCTCGGGTCGCGCACCGCAGCGGAGCAGCAGCAGCAGGCGACGAGCTCGACGCGTTTCGACTCAGGCCTGCTCTCTTCCGCGCCCACGCTCCTCAAAGCGCTGCCCGCCCATGCGACCGCGCTGCGCTTGTCGATGGACACCAACAGCGCCATGCCGTTTGACCAGTTTGCACGCTTGAACAACGGGGGCAACGGCAGCGGTGGACTCCCGCCACAGTACATGAGCACACACCCGCCCAGTAGCGTTCCGGCCGGTGGGCGACTGGGCACGCGGTCGAGCGCACCCACGGAGCCTTCCACGTCGTCCAGCATACCAAGGTGCGCACGACCCGCACGCTGATTGCAAGCGCAATACACAAACGCACGTGCACGGCACGCACGCACGCACGCGCCTGCAAACGCAAGCCACACTGACACACACACATACTCACGCGTGCCTGTATGCTCCTGCCCCACACACACACGCACATGCAGGCGCAAGGGTCCCCCCAGTCCGCCTCGCGCGCCGCACTCCGCCGGGCCCTCGTACGACGACGACGCGTACCAACATGGGAACGGCGTCGGCTACGCTCCCCTCAGCAGCGCCGGCTCTCGCTCTGCCGGCCAACGGACCCTCTTGCAGGTGCGACCCTCACTGGTGCTGTTGGCTGCTACAGTTGTGGCACCTAAACAGGCAGCGCATTCTACTTTGCTCGGCGTATAGGGCCCGAGCACTATATATGCAGGCACACTATACTATGCAGGCAGGTGGCTGGCTACTCGTGGTGGGGGGCTAGTGGGCGACTGAAGCCCTCCAGCGCCACCCAGCAGCATACAAGGCCCCGCCCAGGCCAGGCCCAGCCTCACATGGAGGAAGCCCAGTCATTCACTTTTGTCCTGATTTCAACTATTTTTTTGAAGCCGCTTGACTCAAACTCAAGCTCCATGCCTTTCACATCCGGCTCCACACGCTCAAAATGGATATCGCTGAGAAGCAGTGATTTTTCAGCTTGTTTAGTTATTGTTTTGGGGCCAGCCGCCCCTCCACTCCCCTCCCCTCACCGTATGCCGAGCCCGCAACGGGGCTGCGGCGTGCTGTCGGCTCGCCCAAAGACCCCCCCCCACACACACGCACACACGCACACGCACACACGCCCGCCCCTCCCCTCCCCCCACAGTACGCCGAGCCCGCAACCGGGCTGCGGCGCTCTGCTGGCTCGCCCGCACGGCAGCACCGATCCGGGCCATGCGCTGTGGCGTCGTCTGGCAACGCACCCGACTCACCCAGTACGTACGAACGCGCGTCGTCGTTGGTCCAAGATAAGGTGTGGGATTGGGTGGGGGTGAGGGTGCGTGGGAGGGCAAGGGTGGGTGCGAGGGTGCAAGGGATGTTTGTGTGTGTGGGTTGATGAGATGGGATGGGCAGTGGTATTGGTGGTGGCGATGGTGGGGGTGGGTGATGGGGGTGGCGGGGGGGGGGAGTTGGGGGGGGGGGGATCTGTGACCACGCTTACTGCTTGCCTATGTTGAGTAGTGTGCCTCCATCCTCTATGCCCCACACCCCCGTGCTGTTGAGTTGAGGCTAATAAAGCAGCAGTAAGTCGGCCTGTGAGGCATCCTAGCGCTAGGATGCCTCACAGGCCGACTCACTGCTGCTTCATCAGCCTCATCTTAACACACGCACCCGCCCATCGACTGCACGACCCCTTCCTTCGGCCACCTCGCACGCGTCTGGCGTCGAGCTGTCACACGCCGACCTTATGCCGCCCTCCACACACACACGCACACACACACACACACACACACACGCACACACACACACACACACACACACACACACACACACACACACACACACACAAACACATCATCCCTCCCCACAGCCATCTGGCGTCGAGCTATCCCACGCCGACCTCATGCCGCTGAGTGACGTTCCCGAGCGCGCGCTTCGCTCCACACTTGCGACCTTGGTGACTGCAAACAACACTGGACGCAAGGAGCTCGACTGGCAGGTCTGTCTGCGTGTGTGTGTGTGTGTGTTTCTGCTTGTGTGTGTGTGTGTGTTTGTGTGTGTGTGTGTGTGTTTGTGTGCGTGTGTGTGTGTGTCTGTGTGAGTGTGTGTATGTGTGTGTGTGTGTGTGTGTGTGTGTGTGTTTGTGTCTACGTGTGTGTGCGTGTTCGCGTGTCTGCGTCTGTCATTCACGGGTGTCCGTCAACAGCACTGGGCAAGCGTGCCGACACCACTTTAGGCGCACCCCCGACCTGCTGAGGCGTCGCCTGAGGCTCCACCTTAGGCACCCACCACCGCCTGAGGCGCACCCCGACCGCCTCTGGCGTGATGACTGCCTTGACTTGCTTGTGCGGTAGCACCCGCGCCCCCAACACGCTCTCACACGCCCACGATTTGGATCACGCGCAGTGATTTTTATTTATGTCTCTACACGGCCACTTGGCTGTATCCGGCTGTAATTGTGGACCTTGAACACAGCTAACCCATCGAGTGGATTTTTATTCTGACAAGCCTGCCAGACATAACTCGTCAGCAGCTTTCAGATAACCTACATCTGAGGAAAAAACGGCCAACGTGAGATCAACGGTCGACGCGGTCGAACAAAAATCCGGCTGTGTAACAATTAATTAACAACTCTGAAAAGGACATCACTGCGCACCACACGCACAGGGCCAGTACGAGGCCCTCAACGACGTGCGCCGCCTGACCAAGTACCACCCCGACCTCATACGCGGAAACCTGCACGAGATTGTGGTTGCACTCGCGCCCGCGCTCGACGCACTGCGCTCGCAGACGTCAAGGAACGCAATGGTGCTGCTGCAGGTGGGCATTGTGTGTGGTGGGGGGGCGTGCGTGCATGTGTGTGTGTTTGTGTGTGTGTGTTTGTGTGCGGGTGTGGGTGTGGGTGTGGGTGCGTGTGTGGGTGTGGGTGTGTCGCAGGAGATGTTTAACACCGTGGGGCGCGCCCTGGACCGTGAGCTTGAGGAGGTGGTGCCGATTCCGCTGTCCTCTCCCCCCCCCCCGCCCCCCCCCACCCCACCCCACCACCGCGCCACCGCTGCCGCCTCGTCACAAGAGATGTTTGCCACCGTGGGGCGCGCCCGGGACCGCGAGCTCGAGGAGGTGGTGCCGATTCTTCTCCCCCCCACCCACCCACCCACCCACCCCGACCGCCGCCGCTGCCGCCACCGTCACGGGATGTGTTTTGCCACCGTGGGGCGCGCCTCGGACCGCAAGCTCGAGGAGGTGGTGCCGATTGTGCTCTCCTCTCCCCCCTCCACCCGCCTACCCACCCACCACCGCCACTGCTTCCGCCACCACCTCTACAGGAGATGTTTGCCACCGTGGGGCGCGCCCTGGACCGTGAGCTCGAGGTGGTGGCGATTGTGCCCCCCCGCCCCACCCCCTCCACACACCCGCCCCACCCACCACCGCCACAGCTGCCACCACCACCGGCACAGGATATGTTTGCCACCATGGGTTGCGCCTTGGACCGCGAGCTTGAAGGGGTGCCGATTGTGCTCTCCTCTCCCCCCTCCACCCCCCTCCACCCACCCGCCCCACCCGCCACCGCCACAGCTGCCACCACCACCGTCACAGGATATGTTTGCCACCATGGGGCGCGCCTTGGACCGCGAGCTTGAGGGGGTGCCGATTGTGCTCTTCTCTCCCCCCTCCACCCGCCTACCAACCCACCCACCCACCACCGCCACTGCTTCCGCCACCACCTCCACAGGAGATGTTTGCCACCGTGGGGCGCGCCCTGGAGCGTGAGCTTAAGGAGGTGGTGGCGATTGTGCCCCCCCCTCCCCCCTCCCCACCACCCGCCCCACCCACCACCGCCACAGCTGCCACCACCACCGTCACAGGATATTTTTGCCACCATGGGGCGCTTCTTGGACCGCGAGCTTGAGGGGGTGCCAATTGTGCTCTCCTCTCCCCCCTCCACCCCCCTCCAACCACCCACCCACCCACCACCGCCACCGCTGCCACCACCGCCACAGGAGATGTTAGCCACTGTGGGGCGCGCCCTGTACTGTGAGCTCGAGGAGGGGGTGCCAATTGTGCTCTCCTCTCCCCCTTCCACCCCCCTCCACCCACCCACCAACCTGCCGCCACTGCTGCTGCCTCGTCACAGGAGATGTTTGCCACCGTGGGGCGTGCCCTGGACCGAGCTCGAGGAGGTGGTGCCGACTCCGCTGTCCTCTCCCCCCTCCACCCCCCTCCAACCACCCACCCACCCACCACCGCCACCGCTGCCACCACCGCCACAGGAGATGTTTGTCACCGTGGGGCGCGCCCTGGACCGTGAGCTGGAGGAGGTGATTCCGATTCTGCTCAAGCGTGCGAGTGAGGTGTCGACCGCGGGGCGCGAAAACTTCCTGACGACTGAGGCAGACAAGACGCTCGCTGACATGGCGCGATGCGTGAGCGAGGTGGGTGTGGGTGTGGGTGTGGGTGGGCATGTGCGTGTGGGTGTGGGTGTGGGTGTGGCGGCAGGGTCCACATGTGGGGCTCAGGGTGTAGGGTCTCAAGAGAGAACTTCCTGACGACTGAGGCAGATAAGACGCTCTCTGACATGGCGTGATGCGTAAGCGAGGTAAGTGTGTGTGTTTGTGTGTGTGTGGGGGCGGGGGCGGGGGGGCGACGTTTGGTGCTCAATCCCAACCCGACGCGCCAGCCCAAATCAGCCAATCTCAACCTGAAATGCACTTTGTCGGGCTGTGGGTGGGCTGAAACGGTCTCACTGGTGCACGCGCCCCCCATGCTCAGGTGCGCGCCGTGTCTGCGCTCATCTCCAACGCTGGCCACAAGAACCCTGTTCTGCGCCAGAAGGTGGCGTCCAACCTTGACTCGGTCGTGGAGGGCGGCGTGAGCGTGGGGCTGCAGGGCAGCTGGGGCTGCCTTGAGAAGCTGCTCAAGGCCACGTCCGGATTCCTCAATGAGGGCGCGCTAGAGACGCGCACGCACGGGAAGCGAATCGTGTGGAGCCTCAAGCAGGGCATCGGGCGGGCGGAGTTTGAGCGGCTCGTTGCGACGCTGCCGCCCGCAAACCAGCAAAAGGTGAGCAGGCGGGCGTTTTTCCTCCCCCTCGTGTGTCCTCTGCCCCGCGCTCCTGCGTGCATGCGGTCTGTGGGTGTGGGCGCGTGCACGCTGGTTGTGTGCGCTTTGGATGTAGGTTTCCACAAGTAATTGTTAGGGCCAGAACTGGACTTGGGTCTAGGCGGTGGTACTAGGACTAGAGGTAGTCTTTGCTGGAAAGCCGATGTAACTGTAACTGGATGTAGGTAGTGGGTGGGTGGCTCTTGTCCCTCCTAGTCAGGCCTGTTGACACGGCAGGGCCCCTGCCCCCTGACCTTGCCCCCTCCGCCCCCTGGCGCCCCCCCCCCCCCCCCCCCGGCCCCCCCAAGGTGATTGACATCCTCGACAGCATGAATGGCCCGCCGCCACCACCCGGCCGCAACGTCGGCGCGCGCCTCGGTCCGTCTGGCACCGGCCCTCGCAGCTACGCGTCTCCCATGCGCACACACCACTCTGCTCCAGTGGGCGCGCACAGCATTGGTGCAGGCGGCGCAGGTGCAGACATGGGCGGCCCGTCCCCTCCGCCAGGCTCACGCTGCAGGGACTTCAGGCTGCGCGAGGACGGAGGGGCAAACATCCCGCCCGCCGCCCCCGCGCCCGCGCACTCACGCGGTCAGGCGCTCGTGCCGACGTCTGACGCGCGGTCGGGCGCGCGCCTGCTGCAACGCAACGACTCGTCGGGTAACGGGCGGGCGGCAGGTGCGTGCGTCGAATGGGTGGGCTGAGCGGGAGGGGTGCGTCGCTCCGCCCTCCTCATCCATGCATGTGTTGCTCGCTCCCGTGACGGCGACGGCGGCATTCAATGCCCCCCCCCCTGCCCCCCCCCTTAACACGCACGCTCGCAGCCGATGCTCCCTTGCGCCGTGGCGTCGTGTCAGCGCAGCACAAGAACGACGCGCCCGAGCGCGGCTACGCGGCGATGGCGGCGGGCGGCGGCGGCGGCGTCCCCTCGCCACTGGCAGGCGGGGCCGGCTTCAGCGTCGACGCACAGGTGTGTCTGGGGCACACCTCAACGCACGCCTCAAGGATGCATACATGGGTGTCGGCCATGGCGTTGCGTGTGCCTTGTGGCTGCCTCAGCTGCCGCGCCTCGCTGCTGCGACGATGCTGCGCTGCGAGCAGGAAACAAGGCCTTTCAGATCCCCCTAAATTGTCTCCCAGGCGGTACACGCTACACCCACAGTGCAATGGCTTTGTACAAATTGTGCTGCAATTCTTGCACATTGTAACAAAGCCATTACACTGTGGGTGGAGCTTGTAGCGCGGGGGTATCAATACAGGGGGCTGGAGTGGCGAGGGCGCACCTCTGCGTGTGCATCTGCGCGCTGCATGCATGGGGTTTGGCCCATCGCGCCCACTGCTCGCTTGTGGTGGTTGCGACGATAAGAACAGAGAGCGCCTCTGTGAGTTACGGTAGTAGAGTGAACACGACCTTGCCCAACCACTCGTTGCCGTCGCGGAGAGGGTGGTAGCTAGCCTCGTTAGGCAGCTCCCTCAATCCCACGCCCCGAGGGTGCGTACTGTAAACTGTAAACTGTAAACTACGGTAGTAGAGTGATCACAACCTCGCCCAACCACTCGTTGCCGTCGCGGAGAGAGGCTGCACGGCTGCTGATGCGCACACATGCGGCGCGTAGCGAGGATTCAGTGATGCTACTCTGGTTGAGTCGGGAGGGTGTCGCGGGCGAGGGAGGGGACAACACCACTGCGGCTACCTACTCGCTAGCACCTCTGGTGCCCCCTTGATGTTTTAACCGATCTAGGTATAAACTCGGCCAGACTGTAAACAACAGCAACAGCAACACACACATTGTCACGCAGGATTCTCTCTCGCGCGCGATGGCGCAGCTGGGTGCCAAGGACTTCCGGGAGAAGATCCAGGGCCTCAAAAGCGTCGACGCGATCGCGGGGTCGCTGGTGGCAGCGCCAGACACCGTGCTGATGGGGCTGCTGGACAGCGTCACGGTGCGCGTGCATTTTGTGTGTGTGTGTGCGCGTGTGTGTGGTGGTGGTGTTCTGTATGGGGGGGGGGGCACACGCATTGCAGCGATTTGCGCCACGCACACACTCATGGCTGAACAGTGCTGCCCGGATCCAGGCTCTAAATAGATTCAGGATGGGGCTGCTGCTGAGCTGCAGATAGAGCGGGGTCGCACCGCCGTGGCGGGGCAGAGGCAGCAGCGCAGCCAGCGTGCGTGCTGCCTATGCGGTGGTCTGAAGGATGTCACGCACAAGTCATTTGGGTGCCTTGGCTATGGGTGCACGCTCAAAACCTGTTGTAGTGCAAACATCGCCCCAAGGAGGCCGGTTGAGATGCGCGCGGATGCGGGAGGTGAACTCTCGACCAGGCCACGTGAACCCCAGGTTGTGGCACAAGTTGGCTGACTCCCTTGTCGCCTGATTTGAGACACACACCGCGTGCACAGCAATCATGATGGTAGAAGGCATGCTAGGCGAGTGATTTGACAGCTGCCGGCATCTTTCCTGGCGTAGAGTGCGTCATCAGAGGCGCCCGGCGGACTGCAAAATCGACCTTGACCCCGTGCCGCCCCCCCTCCCCACACACACACAACGCACACAACACACACCACTCAGATGCGCCTCGGCGACGGCAACTCCAAGGTGAACGTGCAGGCGCTGGAGACGCTCGGCCGTCTGTTTGAGCGCCTGCGCAACCGGGTGGCTGTGTGCCTCAACACGCTCGTGCCCGCGCTTGCGGCAAACCTGGGGTCTGCGAACGAGAAGACACGGTGGGTGGTGTGCCCCCCCCCCCCTACCCCTACCCTTGTTGCGCATGTTGCCGCGTCATACTTCTTATACTTGCTAGGCACGCCAACACACACGGCGTAATGACTCTCAACCCCTCTCCCGTTCCTCCTCCCCTGCGGTGCGCAGGCTCGTCGCTGCGACCGCGTGCGACAAGCTCGTGACGTCGGTGCAGCCCGCGCTGCTGGTGCAGAACTTCAGCCACTGTGTGAGCAACGGCAGCGCGCGCGGCAGGGCGATGATGGCAGAGAGGCTGGAGGGCATCATCGTGGCGCTGTACCCAACGCGGCCGCAGGTAGGCGGGGGCGGGGTTGGCGGCAGGGCTGCACGAGGAGGGGGCGGTGGTGGCACAAACGGGGGGAGGGGGGGGTGGGGGCATTTGACTGGTGATGGCAGAGAGGCTGGAGGGCATCATCGTGGCACTGTACCCAACGCGGCCGCAGTTGGGCGGGGAGGGGGGGGGAGGGGGGGGGGCATGTGACTGATGATGGCAGAGCGGCTGGAGGCGTTCATCGCTGTACCCAAAGCGGCCGCAGTTGGGCGGGGATGGGGTGCGGGTGGGTGGGGAGAGCATTTGACTGGTGATGGCAAAGAGGCTGGAGGGCATCATCATGGCGCTGTACCCAACGCGGCCGCTGGTGGGCAGGGGGGGGGGGCGGGAACATTGGATTGATGACAACAGAGAGGCTGGCGGGCATCATCGCTGCACCCAAAGCGGCAGCAGGTGGGAGGGGGGGGGGGAGGGGTCGGCCTCCATGAGGAGGGAGATCCATGAGGAGGGAGATGGGGAGCGAAGGTGGGGGTCTACTGCAGGAGGGCGTCACGTGAGGGTCCTCACCCCTGCCAGCTGGTCTGACGCGCGCCGCGCCGCCCCGGGTGCGCTCGTTGTGTACAAACCTTGACCCCAACCCCACCCCACCACCCGCAGCTCGTCGTCAAGTACGCCGTGCCCGCCGCAATGTCGCTGGTGAACGACACCAAGGGCGGAACGGAGGTCAAGGCGGCTGCCAACGTGCTGCTCACGGCCCTCGCGCGCGCAATGGGCCCGGGCCTCATGGACCACACGGCGTCAATGTCACCTGCGTTGCAACAGAGGGTGGCGGACGCGGTGCAGAGCGTCGAATACTACTGAATGGAGGGGCCAATGGGCTGGCAGCCCGGAGTAAAGCAGCAAGCGAGGGGGCGAGGGGTGCTGAGGCAGCACAAGCCCCCCCGCCACCCACCCACCCCCTACGCACACTATATGCACATGAATGCTGACGCCACCCGCGCCACTCATGCTGTCGAGCACATGACGCGTCCGTTTCCTTAATTTCATCTTTAATAAAGAATTCGTTACACGTAGGCTAGTTGGAAGCCCGCCTCACGAGGCAGCTGCCTCAATCCCTCGCACGCCCCCCTTGATCGTAGACTCAGCCAGCCTTCAGTCTACAGCCCAACGGGGGGTAGGTGAACTGTGGGGGGTCGGGCCCTCTTCCGAAGAGTTTTTGACACGGAGTTGTTTCCTCAGTGGCTAGGCCCCGCTGCAAGGGGGGCAACGCCTCCATGTGTTCGCGACGACTATTGATTGTTTAGCTGCGAGAACGTGGCACATGGGTTGTTAACTACCAATGTCGTGATTCGCCGTTTAGGCACCCAGAGTGATCTGCCCTCATAAATTGTCATCAACTGTACAAAAGGCGACGATTGCCCCGAACTACAGTTCCGTTCACCCTGTGTTGAGCTGTAACACCGCGCAAGCCCACGTCTGAGTCCCCCACAACCAGCAACGAGGATGCTCCCTGAATCGTTTGCTCCAAGGGTGCTCACTGTGGCCTGCAAATAGCCGCCGCCGCCGCCCGTGTGGTAGACTGGTCTGTGGATGCAACATCTCAAGCAGATGTACAAGCAGGGCCCGTCATCGCCCGGTCTCCCATTAAACCCAGCAAGTTTACAGAGCAGTGCGTAAGAGCTGTAGAGGCGGGTTGTCGCAATGCATTCATACACAACAGGAGACTTTCACTAAGCTAGAACCATCTCGCACGCAGCGCACACCGCACACCGCTAACCCGCCAACCTGCCGCCATCTGTTGCGCTCACACAACCGAGATGGCCGCACACGATCACAGCGCGGGGGCGGCGGGGGCGGCGGCGACACGAGCGGGTGCTCGCGCCGCTTCTTGCCGCCACCACTCGCCTGCTGCTGCTGAGGCTGCTCCTGGTCCCTTGGCTGCCGCGTGTCCTCTGCTGCGGCTGCCGCCGCGCGATCCTCGGGCCGCCCCTCTGGCGACGCGGCGTCACCTGGGCTGCTGCACTCGATTGCAGCAGACCGCCGTGCCGCTATCTGACACGCACGCAGCAATGAGCGCTGCGGCCACGCTCATGCAAGCGTCGCACGTGCGGACATCGCGGCCGCACACGTAAGCGCCGCTGCTGCACTCAATCACAGCGCACACCGTCGCCGTGCCACAATCTGCCGCGCACGTGCGACCATCGCGGCCGCACACGCAAGCGTCGCTGCTGCACTTGATCGCAGCGCACAGCGCTGCCGTGCCGCCTTCTGCCGCGCACGCGAGCGTTGGACCGTGCAAACGAAAGCGTCGGGCCGCGCACACGCTAGCGTCACGGCCGCACTTGAGCGCTGCGCACACCGCCGCCACGTCGCCCGACATCAATGATCTAGGTGCATGTGGTGGCAGATGAGCTGGGGCGGGTAATGCGCGGTGCACGGAGTGCAACGTGCGGGGGCGGGAGGGTGGGGGGGGGTCGAGTATTTTGCCCTAGCTAGCAGTGCGGTGGCAGCCGCACGCAGCGCGTTAGACGCCGCAACTGTCCAGCATCCATGCTCCAGGTGCTTGGGGGGGGAGAGGAGCAGGGGGGCGCAGCGCGCGCTGCGCGGAGCGCAGGCGGCGGGCGTGGATGGGCGAAAGGGTGGGGAGAGCCGAATGGACGGCCTCAGCTAGCAGTGCGGCCGCAGGCGCGCGCAGAGCGCTCGGCGCTTCACCTGCCCGGCATTCGTGCTCCAGGTGCCTGGGGTGGGAGAGGATAAGGGGTGGGCAGCGCGCGCTGCGCGGAGCGCAGGCAGCGAGCTGGATGGGCGGGAGGATGGGCCATGTGGGCAGCCCTAAGTAGCGGTGCGGCGTCAGCCGCACGTAGCGCGCTCGATGCCGCAGCTGTCCGACTCCATGCTTCAGGTGCCTGGGGTGGGAGAGAAGCAGGGGTGGGCAGCGCGTCGAGCGCGCGGGGGCGCATGGGGCGCATGGGGGGGCATGGGGGCGCATGCATGCACGGGAGCACACACCCACCTGCTGCCGCAGCTGGGGGGGGCCTGGCAGTGGCGCCTGCCTGCCTATCATTCACTGAATCTGGCAGCAGCAGCTGTGACAGGGCTGCGCATGATTCCTCTCGATCTGCTGCAGGCATTCATACACACAAACACTGCCCCCGAGCCTTGGAGGGGGCAGCAGCTCACAAGCGGCCGCCTAGTCGGTCATGTATTAGTATCGAGGTTTCGTTCAAAGCGCGTGGTGGTCAAGCGCTTGACTTGTGTGCGCCCAACGTGTAGCGCGGATGCAGGCGCCCAGAGACGGTTGCTCACGTCCCAAAGACGTCCTTGGGCCCACTCCTAGCGTCCCAAGGACGCACATTGCACACACACCCCTGACGTGCGGCCTACTGGAGAGGTAAGATGGTCCACACCCAAAGGTGTGTACACACATGTGTAAAAGCGGCGCAGCTGGACGCAGCCAACCGGCAGGCGCGCATCACGACACCCACACACCAATCCCGCCCCCCGACACGATCTCAATGAGGGTGGCGCTGTGGGTCTCCCTCTTCCTGGCAGCAGGTGAGTATCGCAGGCCGCGGCGCAGGGCTCTGTGTGTTGTGCGATATCGTGGGGCGAGGCGCCTCTGGCCGTTGGATGTTTGTGGGTGTTGCGGAAACAACACATGCATATTATTTGCATGCCTTGGCATACATGGCATACATGACCCAGCATATGTGTGTGTGCAGTGCTGCACTGCAATGACAAGTGCAGTGCTTTGCACTGACAAGTGCAGTGCAGTGCGAGTTCCACATGCATGTCACATGTGGGCGGGCTCCCCCCCATGCGGCATGCCACACTGCCGCAACGCAGTACAGCACACGAACGCGTGTCCACCGCGCGCACACACGCAGGGGCCATCTTCCACCTGCCGGCCCATGGGCGTAGCACTGCAGGCGCAGACGAAGGCGCTCCGCAGCCGGGCGCGCCGTCGATTCCGCGCCTGTTTCAGGGCGACAGAGGCAGTAGCATTCACAGCCAGGCAACAGCAGCAGCAGCGGCATTGGCTGGTGTCCAGTCCCTGTCCAGTTCCCTCGTGGTCGTGGGTGTGCCGTCCCGGTCCCCAGTGTCCGGGCGGTCGCTATTTGGGGGTGTGGCTGGCGCCATGGGCAGTGTCGGCACCGGCCGCGTTGTCGCTGTGCCCATTGCGCCAGTCACGTTCCAGAAGGGTCATAGTGATAGCGTTGCGGACGTGGCGTTCAGCGCAGCAGAATCGGGACTGCTGGCGAGTGGGTCGATGGACAACACGGTGCAGCTGTGGGACGTGGGGGGACAGAGGCAGCTGGCAGGTGCGGGCGGGCGTGTGGGTGGGTGGGTGCGTGCGTGCGTGCGTGTGTCCCTACCAAAATCCCAACGTCTGATCCGCGCAAGTGAATGCGTGCGTTCTTAACATCTGAGACGGTCCGGGGTGCGCCTCAGGCGGTCGGTGTGGCGCACGAGGAGGTCGGGATGACGCCTGAGGCGGCGCCTGAGGCGATCAGGGGTGCGCCTCAGGCGACACCTGAGGCGGTCGGAGCGCTGAGGCACCGCCTGATCCGCGCAAGTGAATGCGACGCCTGAGGCGCCTAATGCGTTGTGAATGTGGTAGGGTGGGCATGCCACTCACTCCGTGCGTGCACACGTCTTTCGCGCATCCACCCACGCATGCGTTCGCGCGGTTGCATGTGCGGGCAGTCTTGTCTGGCCACCTTGCGCCTGCCCCTCAAACATACGTGCGTAGCTGTGTGTGAGTGCGTGCGTGCGCGCGTGCCACTCACTCACCCACCCACCCACCCACCCACCCAGCCACCCACCCAACCACCCACCCAGCCACCCACCCAGCCCACCCACCCAGCCACCCACCCCACCCACCCACCACCCACCCAGCCACCCAGCCACCCAGCCACCCAGTCACCCAGCCACCCACCCAGCCACCCAGTCACCCAGCACCCACCCAGCCCAGCCAGCCAGCCACCCACCCACCAGCCACCCAGCCACCCACCCAGCCACCCAGCCAGCCACCCAGCCAGCCACCCAGCCAGCCAGCCAGCCAGCCAGCCAGCCAGCCACCCTCCCACCCCTGCCGCGCATTTCCATTCCCGCATGCTGCCTTATTGTGCATGCAGTCCTGTCTGGCCACGCTGCGCCCGTGTCGTCGGTCGCGTTCAACCCAAACGGCACGCTGCTCGCATCCACAGACTCAAACGGAGTCGTCAAGGTAGGAATGAAACACGCAAGCACACACGCACGCACGCACGCACACACGCACACACGCACACGGCAGGGGAAAGGGGACAGGGGACCGACCTAGGCGGGGAACCTAGACAGGGTGACACACACCCTGACCCAGCCAGCCAGCCAGGTGCAAGTCACCCCCCACCCTCACTCTGTGTGCAACCACCCAACCCACGGAACGCTCGTTGCAATCGGCAGACTCCAACGCACTCATTCGGCATGTGGTAGGTGGCGATGCCATCAACACTCGTGGGTGCTCAATGGTTGCGTGGTGGGGGGTGCACACAAACCAAGGCGCAGTGGCAGGCTGGTGTGGCACACATGCACACACACACACACTGCCTCGCGCCTCGCCCCCCACATTCTTGCCCGTGTCTTGCATGCAATTTTTTCGGTTTATGTGAATGCCAGGTGTGGGACGTCGCCTCGCGCACACTGCTCTTCTCACTGGCCACGTTGGACCCTGGGCTCCAGATTTCGGGGCTCTCCTTCTCACCAGGTGTGTGTGTGTGTGTGTGGGGGGGGGGGGGGGGCATGTGCATGCGCTTGCGTGTGCATGTGTGTGTGAGGCAGGTCGTTCAAACGGGTCCGGATCGGACGCCAACGCCTCGACGGGGCGGCCATCCGGAAGCGCGCGGCAGGCTCCGTCCGGTTTTCCGGACGTCAACGCTGGGGCCCGCAGGGCCCCGACCGGCAAGCCGGACGCCATTTTTTAGCCTCCGTCCGTTTTTTTCTCCCCGGCTCCTCTTCTCTCCTCTCGTTTGGCCTCTGGAACCTCTCGCGACCAGCATTAAATCAGTTCGCATCGCGCTGAAGAGCCGTGATGCGGAAGAGGCGCGGTGGTTGGTCACACTGTTGCTGATTCAAGTAGGACCGCCGCCAAGATCCCTCCCCTGCCTGGCTCTGCTGCAGCAGATCACGCCACTATCTAGAATAACACACAATGTATCATTGGTTCCAACACGACCTCCAGACAGGCTGCGCCCCGGCCCCCACTGCATGCATGCATGCATGCGTGCGCCATGCGCAACAACTCGTCTGGGCGAGCTTGGACTCAAGCCAGCTCCCCCCCCCGGCTGCTGTCATAGACTGCACACGATGCCATTCCGTATGAGGACAACGACTGCGAAGGGCTACGCACGCGTGCGCAGAGGGCGCTGACACACGTGTCCGTACATACGAATACAGAAAAATACTGAGAATCAACACGCTTTGTACATATAAATTGGCATCATGAATAAGCAGGCTTTGTGTTGGTCGAAGGGCTGATGTAGGCAAGGAGAGACAGAGGCACTGCAAAAAAAACCCGGAAAGTGTGAAAGTTCACACTTTTCCCACTTCCGGACGGCCAGCCAGACCCGCGTTCGGGTCCCGGACGCAGACACCACCCTACGTCCGGTTTCCCGGACGTCAACCACCACCCCCCTGTACGGCCCTGGTGTGAGGGTGGGTGGGTGGGTGGGTGGGTGTCACGCGGAGCACGTGGATACACCCACAAAAGACATTGACAGAAACGTTCACATACACACACACACACACACACACACACACACACACACACACACACATGCGCACCGTGAACAGCACCACCCCGCCAGCAAGTCCTTTCCCCCTCCCCCCTCCCAAGCACCTTCCACACCCAACCCTCCTCATCCGCCGCGCCCCGCAGACGGAGACCTCCTGTCAGGGGGTTCCATGGCGGGATACCTCATCGGGCGACGGCGTTCAATGCACAGCAGCGGCAGCAGTAGCAGCAGCAGCAGCAGCAGCAGCAGCAGCAGCAGTCGCAGCGGTAGCAGCAGCGGCGGCAGTCACAGCCCCCCCGGATCTGCACTCGATCCCCTCGTGACCCATGGGTCCGACTCTGCCTGGTTCCACGCTGCATGGGTGCGTGAGCGCAGCGGGGGGGGCAGTGGCGAGGGGCAGCAGCAGCAGCAGCAGCGCCACCGCACACGCAGGTCAGTGGTCTTGAAGATGAGACTAGTGGGGAGCGGACGCACTGTGTACCCATGTGGATCGCCTGCGACTGCGCAGCAAACAAGCACGTGCGTGCCTCTGACGCAAAGCTGTTGCTGCTGCTGCTGCTACTGCTGCTGCTGCTGCTGCTGCTGCCTTGCCTAGCGTGCGTGCAGCCTCTCACACCGTTCCGTTCACCCCTGCCTGACTGCCTGCCTCCCTGCTGTAGGTCTCTGACTCAGGCGGGTGACTCGTCTAACCTCGTGGTGGTGTGGAGTGTGAACGACCGCGCGGAGGTGGCACGACTGCGTGGCCACACTGACGCTGTTGCCGCGACGGCGTTTGCGCCAGGGTGAGGGTGGTGTGTGTGTGTGTGGGAAGGGGTGTGTGTGGGGGGGGGCGGTTAAGGAGTCGTAGGTCGTGACAGCGCCTCGTCAAGGGGCGCGCGAAGGTTTGGGGAGTGTTGACCAGCAACGCTTCCACCCTGCTGGGGGTGCACGTGGCTGGGGCTGGGGGGGTACCCCAGTGCGGGTGCGGGTGCGGGTGCGGGTTGGGAGGATGTGTACAGGATGTGTGTTGGAGGGAAGGTGCACTGCCACATCGACGGCGGTGGCGGCATGTGTGCACTGGGGGGCGGGCGTGGAGGTGACACCCTGGTGGGGTCAAGGGGGTGGGGCGGGTGGGGGACGTGCGATCAGTAGCAGGGCTGCGAGGGCTCTGTGAGGCTGGGTGAGGAGACCCCCCCGCCCCCACCCCTCCCCCATACACAACCAATACACTCACACACCAGCCTCACACACACACACAATGTTGCCCACGTGCCCCCCCCCCTCACACACAAACACACACACCCTACCACCCCTTGCTGCTTTCTAGGTCGCGCAGCCGCCTCGCATCCTGCTCGGCCGATGGGACCATCCGTGTGTGGGAGACTAAGAACTGGCGCCCGGTGGCTGTGCTGCTGGGCCAGCCACATGTGTCAGACTGCGCGTGGGATGCGGCAGGTGGGATCATGGGGCGCGCATGGGCGGGGCATGGGCGGGGCATGGGGGGAGCATGGACTGTCCCAACCAGCCAGTTGAGGGTACATCACCGCGGTGGTGGTGGTGGTGGTGGGCACTGCCGCCCATGCTTGGCTGGCTGCAGGGGGTAGCCCACAAGTTCTTCGTCGCACAGACACAGACAGACACAGACCCCCCCCCCTCGACAAACACACACACACACACACACAAAACACACACACACACACACACACACACACACATGCACACGCACACACACACACACACACACACACACGCATACACACACACACACACACACACACGCGTGCCATCTCCCCCTGTCAACCCCCGTGCTGCTGCTGCGCTGCGCGTCTTTTTGCCGCTCTTCTTCGCTGTGTGCAGGCGTGCAGGTTGCGTCTTCTTCTTCATACTGGATGTCTGGCACCGTGGTGCTGTGGAATGCGGTGTATGGGCGGCAGCTGGCAGTCATGGAGGGGCACACGCAGGTGTGTGTGTGTGTGGGGGGGGGGGCGGATGAGGAGATGAGAGAAGGGGGGGGGGGTGGACATATGCAGCAGGCAAGCATGCAGCCAGGCAGCCAGTCATGTGCAGTCACGCGCGTGCACACACACACTCGGGTGAAGCCGCGCACTCTGACGCAGAACTTCACTCGCCCCATCATCATGGCACATGAATGCGTGTGTGCATGTGTTGTATGTGTGTATGTGTGTGTGGTGTGTGTGTGTGTGTGGTGCGTGCACACACGCAGAGCGTGACATGCATCGCGCAGGCTCCCTCTTCGTCCCGTTGCCACGCGCTCTTCTGGCATGCATCTGCCAGCGCAGGATGTGCATGCACACGCAGACAAGCACCACACCATACACACGCACACATGCCAACACACACACACGCACGCACGCCAACACACGCACACAAACACACACACACACACACACGCGCCAACCCACACGCACACCCACACGCACACCCACAGGGCGTGACGGGTGTCGCATGGTCACCGTCAGGTGCTCGTGTTGCTTCATCATCGCTGGATGCGACTGTGCGACTGTGGGATGCAACGACGCGGCGACAGGTAGCTATACAGACAATAGGGGCCAGGCGCAGTATGCGTGGCAAGCTGTGTGGAGG
Organism: Chlamydomonas sp. UWO 241; assembly: GCA_016618255.1. Lineage (NCBI taxonomy): Eukaryota > Viridiplantae > Chlorophyta > Chlorophyceae > Chlamydomonadales > Chlamydomonadaceae > Chlamydomonas > Chlamydomonas priscui. Next base: position 37,199 of record VFSX01000038.1, on the reverse strand, counting down.
ATGGGGCGCGGGGGGGGGGGGGGGGGGGGGCAGAAGACGCGACGCCAGTAGTGTTTAATTAATACGATGGTGGGCTTATCGTGGCATTTCCGTGATTTCAGACGATTTGGTGAGTTCAATACTCATTTGTATCTTCGCGGGGGGGCGGGGGGGGGTGGGTGGGGAGATGGGGGGGCAACGAGGATGCTCGATGTTACAGTCCCCTAGATGTTCAAGTCGTGTGTGACTCACAAGAGTTATCTAGCAAAGGCCAAGGCCCTTGGAACTGGTATGTTGCTTATAGGTTGGCTCGAAACACGGGGTCGGTCCCCCGAGTGAGCTTGAATGGTGTGTGTGTGTGTATGTGTGTGTGTGTGGCACCAATGGCGTTGCAGTTAGTATGAGAAGGGCCTAGCCTGCCTACATGTATCATGTTTCATTTGTGTGTGCCCAAGCACACCTTCAAGCTGACCACCCTGGCAATGGGCTTCTACTCTGCCGATCCACAGCAATGGTTAGAAGGCCACATGGGAGCATGCATGGCGCAAGCGCGCGCACGTTGGGCGCGACCACGCGAAACAGGATAGAGCATAGCAGGCTGCATACCAACACACATTGCATGCCTTGGCACGTGCGCGCATGGGTCGGCAGCTGACCAGGCGGCAACTTGGTAGAAACTTGGTGGGCGGGGGGAGGGGGGGGGGGCACCGTGTTGCTGAGGAGGGGGCACCTCCGTTCATGCCCCTACTTATGCCTGCGCCCTCAACCCTCGGCACCAAACCCTACCCCGACCACACACTCACGCACACGCAGGCAGCCGTGCTGCAACAGCCTGGGCAGGGCGCGCTGTCAAGCGTCGCGTTTTCTGTCGACGGAAGGTGCGTGGGTGTGGGGTCTGGGGTGTGGACACGTGTGTGTGTGTGTGTGTGTGTGTGTGTGTGTTGACACTGGGGTACAAGGGTGCCAGTCAGTGGTGTCATTAGCGCCCCCGCAGCCCCCGCAGCCTCCGCCGCGGGGGCAAACCAGGAAATTTGGGGGCATACTGCGGGGGCGGATTGCGGGAAATTCGCTCAAAAACGTGTGAAATTCGACGATTTTCACAATTCTCGCGGGAAAAAACGCCTCCTACGGGGGCAATTTGGCATGTTCCCTCCAATGTTGCGGGCGCAAACAACACATTCTCGGATTCATTTATGACACCACTGGTGCCAGTGCAGAGTGCGCTGTCTTTGAATGGCATGCTGCTGCTGTCCATACACCCTCACACTCGGCACTAAACGCGCCCCACTCCATACCAGTAACAGTAACAGTAACACGGGGTTTCCAGCTAAGCAGGCTACTCTTCTCCTAGAGACACCCGCCGATACTCGAGCACACTTAAGTACTAGAGTACCGCCGGCTAACTCCATACCACCGTGTAATTTAAACACACAACGCTCACTGCCGGCGACATGGCCAGCAGTTAGAGCCGGTGTCCGCAGCGTTATACCACACACACACATACACACACACACACACACGTTCCATTCGTGGTTGTTCGTATATGTAACAGCGATATCGTTCCAGGGGTCTGCTTTTAATGAGGGCGGCCGTCGATAGCGGGTGACTCGTTGTCGCTACGAGGGGACACATTTCTACTGTGGGAGTGGGGGCACGAATACACAAGGCCAACAGTGCCCGACCCCGACACCAAGGTCCCTTTGGGGTTCATTTGTTACAGTGGTTTCGGCCGCGTGGGCTCTTTAGCCTCAGTGGCTAAGGGCGGCACTGTCGAACCCAGAGGTCAGGTGGCTAAGGGTCAGGCCAGGTGGCTACTAAGGGTCAGGTCAGGTGGCCAAGGGCGGCACCTTCGACCCCACAGGTCAGGTGAGGTTGCTGTGTGGTCGTCGTCACCCTTTACCCGCCCTAACGAGACCACGGCGTATACTCCCATAGCTGTGGAAATCTCGCTAGGGTGAGCCATCCGGGTGGGACTTGGTTGTCGAGGATGCGTATGAGCTCCGGGTTCTCCGCGTACTTGGCTCGCTCTTGCTTCAACTGGTCAAAGCAAGTCTTGCTGGCGTCTCAAACCGTTGGGATGTGAAAATGTCACCTGCATTACGCCGGTGCGACGTGATGGACCCTCCCGCGTGGAGGCCATCGGCGTCCGGTCGACGGCACATGAAAAGTGCGGCAGTGGCTGGGAAGATGTGGGGTTTGGATGGTGTAGGGGCTGGGAGG